>PVJI01005481.1:0-95862 GCA_004026765.1 Micronycteris hirsuta
TTTATTTTTCAAGAAATTATTATTTAAATTACAACTAAGTTACATGTTAGAAAATACATGTGAATAATGCAATGAAGTAATGTCATTTCCTTATGTTCTCTCTAATTCTTTGAATATACAGTGCAAAATATACAGTTCTAAGTTTTCACAATACTACAGTTCAATCTATAATATGGTACATGTATATTTCTATAGCACACACTGTATATAACTCTTGGTTAGCCAGCATTTTATTTATGAACATGCTGAAAATCTTTCAAAACCATCAGTGAAAAATGAAATCATGACTGGCAGAGGTTTACTGTTCAGGATTTGATGTGGACAGTTACAAGATGTCAGTGCCTTGCATTATATGCTATATTTCATTAGCTCCACACATCAAACCTATCAAAGAACTACCACTGTTCCCATTTTAAAAACAAAGAAAGGCAAAAGAAGACAATGAATTTATGCATTTTGACACAGCAAGAGAGAGGAGGAAGTGGGAATTGAACATACTGGGTTGGCCAAAAAGTTCGTTTGGTTTTCCCCATAAGATGGCTCTAACAATGCTTATTTATTTTTAATATCATTGGAAATGATATTGTTAGACTGTATTGTGACAGCTGTCATATCAGCATGTATTTAAAAAATATTGCCAAAATTAATGCATTTTTGTGTAGCTGTTTTAATATTGAAGATGGAAGATAATATGCAACATTTTCAGCATATTATGCTTTATCATTTCAAAAAAGGTAAAAACTCAACTGAAACACAGAAAAAGATTTGTGCTATGTATGAAGAAGGTGCTGTGACTGATTGAACATGTCAAAAGTGGTTTGCGAAGTTTCGTGCTGGAGATTTCTTGCTGGATGATGCTCCATGGTTGGGTAGACAAGTTGAAGTTGATAGCGGTCAAATCAAGACATTGAGAATAACCAATGTTATACCCTGTGGGAGAGAGCTGACATATCCAAATCAATAAAGTTATTGGTAAAAATGAAAAATATTTCTTTTATCTCACAAAAAAACTAAACAGACTTTTTGGTCAACCTAATATATCTCTAAAAATAGCTTTCAACTTTTTGTTAAGCTATGGAATCTTTTTTTCAGGCAAAAACTTCTGTGCATGTGAAAAATATGGATGCTCTGGTTGAGCTGCTGGTCTTGCTGCTTCACTGCTTTTCCTGCCTATGGCCCTATAGCACCCTCAGTTTGAAACTACTGGGTTATGCCATTATGTCTTGTCATTCTAATTTTTAAACCAACACCCTCATTTAGTGCACCAAACTAAATACTCTACTAACAAGAGGATTTGACAAAACCAGAGCAATGCACTTATGTAAGATAATATTTGTCAAACTTTAGATATTATTATACAAGGTACAATATATAAGATGATAGTGATTATGAGAATGTCAACAATGATGATAATGGTGCTAGAATTTATTCTCTATAAAAACTGTGCATTTGCTACCATATCATCTCACCTATTAGTGGAACCTAATCAACAAAACAAACAAGCAAGCAAAATATAACCAGAGACATTGAAATTAAGAACAACCTGACAGTAAGCAGAGGGGAGGTGGGAGGGGATAATGCAGGAAAAAAGGGGAGGGGTTTTCAGGAACATCTATAAAGGACACATGGACAAAGCCACAGTGGGGTAGGATCAAGGGTAAGAAGTGGGGATGGCTGGGGTCTGGGGTGGGGGGGCAGATGAAAATGGAAACAACTATACTTAAACAACCATAAAAAAAAGTTTAAGAAAACTGTGCATGTGCTTAGTTTCAGAGTTAAATAGTAACATATGTACAGGCCATTTAGGACACCTAGCCAGTTTCATTGCTCTCTCCTGAAAAGCACCAGAGTAGTTCTCTGTGCGAACTTCCTTTTAGGTGTGTTAACCTTGTGTTTTTGCCATGTAACCCCGCTAATTCAACAGGATGGCCTATGATGAAGCCTGGCACAAGAGGAGTGCTCTTTCTTCTCTCTACAGAGTGAGAGTACAAAACATCCAGGGAGGGTCAGCACTGGTTAAATGCAGAAGTAGGGAGATGGAAGACAGGAAACAGAAGCCATGAGTAAGCAAAGCCATGAGGCAGAGAGAAAGTGAGTGCAACGCAGTCAGTAGCAATAGTTGGAAAAATAAGCAGGTAGAGACAAACAGAAAGAGAAGAGCTGAGTCATGTGCATGGCAAGAAGCCAAGAGTCCCTATGAAGTCACCAAAGGGTAGCTTGTGCTACTAGAGCTGTTACTCACTTGTTGCTGAGCGGCTGTAATGAAAATTTAGTCTCCCACGAGCCTGCCATTAAGAGCTTTATCTGTTTTTTCTGCTTCACCATATCATAGCCTTTTAAATAAACCTACATTCATTGATCCTCATTGCTCTGTTATTGCACCCTGAGAGAATCTAATTAATACAATACCAAAAGCTTGCGTGTTGCCTGGAACTTAAGAGGAGCTCCTTATATCATGGCTATTATTATTTTAAAAGAGGTCCTGTGAGCAAAAGCAAAAACTGCAGACTAACGCTCAAATCCAAGAGTCATAATTGGTTTGGATTTGTAGTTTGGAAGCTTTTTTTCCTTCCTGCTTTAAAGGTTTATTTTAGTTCTAGGAGGGGGCCCAAATTGGATAAGTTTAGGTGTGGAAATAAAACACATGTTCTAACAGTCTGAGAGAGATGAATGAATCTCTTGGGATGTGAGGCTTCACAAAATATTTCAAATTATTTTTCCAATATTGTAAGCACAGCAAAAAACAAAATGATTTTCTAAGAGAATTTCTCTTTTTAACATTCAAACATTCTCAAGGGAAATATAATGTACATATTTCTAACAGTCTTACATAACTCAGTATTATTCAGTAGGAATTGATGGATGTTTATAAATTCAAAAAGTTTTGAACTAAAAGGTGTTTCCAGACAGTGAAACTGTCTTCTCAGAAAAGAGTTGAATTAGATGTCTTAGAAAGGTTTCAGAGTTCCACTTCCAACTTTACCAAATATTGTTCTATTTTCAGATAGCACTAAAGAAGTAATCGCTAAGAAAATCTCCCAGTTCGGAACAAAAAGAAAAATTTAAATTCCAGAAAAGTAGTGGGCAACAAAGAAGAAACCAAGTATATTCTTGATCTAAGTGTAAAAAAATAAGTAAAAAGGAAAGGGAAAAAAGGAAGAAGGGGGAGGTGGAGGGGGGAGGGAGAGGAGAAAACATCTCGAGATAATGAAGGGTTACAGGTTTGTGAACTCAATGTCATGGAATAAGCAACTCAAATTCCTCTATGGTGTGCGTGAAATCTCAGACCGATCTGGAGAGCTCTGCTGGTGTAAAATTATATTCTGACTCTACTTCCTTGGTACCCAATTCCGTTACAATATTTATGAAACTTATTGAAATCACTTAGGAATTGTCTCCCTTTCCTTAGTACTGTAAGCAGTGTGAGGTTAGGGTCAATGCCTGTCTAAACTCCATTATTCCTCAAACCAGTATAAGACCTAGCAGAGTAGGTGCTCAGAGTTATTTGTTGAATAAAGCCTTATAACACAGTAATGTCTTGGGGGTAAAAACAGGCTCTGGAATCAAATTCAGTGTCATTTTCAACATCAATAGAGTGGATACACCAGCAGTGCCTGAGTTGTAGTGAGGATTATATGAGGAAGTAAAGGTACGGCCCTTGGCATGGTACCTGACATATTGTTAGTGTCCAAAAAACGTTCACTATAAAAGAGAGTCATTAGTATTTCCCCCATAGCAATGAATCTAAGCATTTTTCTTCAGAAAATAAAGATTGTATAAAAGTTAAGTAAAAATAAAATTTTTAAAAACACCCATGGTGATTTAGCCACGCACAGTTTATCAGCACAGGCTGAAGCATCACTGGTAGTGTTCTCTTGAAATATCTCTGTTTTTCTCCAATGGGCTGGCTGGCCATTCTCACTATCAGTGAGTCACTTGATGTTACTCATTTCTGGCTGAATTCGGCTGGCTGTGGAGCAGGCACGCCGGAGAATATGAGGGGTTGTAATTCTGGATTCTTTCACCCTAATAAGCGTGTCAGTTGTCTCAAAGAATGGCCACGATTTAACGGTTACATAGTGAAGAATTCCTAGAATAAGATTTTTCTTTATCCAGACCTGGCATGACTCTGACCCTGAACAGAGTGTACTTGGGTTACTCTGGAGACGTGGCCACTGCCCAAAAATCCCTTGGGCAGATGAAACAGACATCGAGGGGCTGTGAAGGACGACTGGCCTGTGAGCCCAGGGATGGCCGTTGCCTCTGACTGAGCCACAGCTGGAGGGCAATGTCAAGAGCTGGGGTTTATTAAATACCTACCAAGTGTGACATGTTTTGTAAATATTATTTCTAAACCTTACACAAACCTGTGAAAGATACTCTATATTTCCCACTTTACAGATAAGGAAACTAGAGCTCGAGTAGGTTAAGTCACTTGCTCAAAAGTTCACAAACTTAAAACCACTGGACTGTACCATCTTCAGAATTTTTATGTAGATCAGAAACTTCTAAAATGTAAATTTTACTTGAAAATGAAAAGATTTCTTTTGGGAATGGAAACCCTCAGAATAGAATTAATTTAAAAAATACATTTCTGAAGCGTAGAACCCGGAAAAAATCACTGCACCTAACAATAAACCCAGTTCTGTCTTTTTCTCATTTATTTATTTTTTATTCAATTTATAGAGCTAACATGGGTTAATAACACTATTTAAATTTTAGGTGGACAACTTTGTAATACGAGGTATAAATGGCATCTCTCTTCTCTCTTATGCACGCACTACCCCAGACCTAGTCTCCTTTTGTCACCATGTATTTGAGGCTTTTTACTCCTTTCCTCCTGCTCCCACCTGCCGTCCCTTCTGGTAACCATCATTCCGTTGTCTGTAGCTATGAGTTTGGTTTGTGTTTTGTTTCGTCTGTTATTTTGCTGCTTTTTGTTCTATATCTCACATGTGAGTGAAATCATATGGTTCTTGTCCTTTTTTTTATCTGACTTATTTCATTTAACATAATACTCTCAAGATCCACCCATATTGTCACACATGGAAGTATTTCATCTTTATATGGCTGAGTACTATTCCATAGTATATACGCGATCTGCCTGGAAAAAGTCCAACCATTATTAATATAACAAAAATGGTTTGCAACCATTATTAATATAACAAGAATGGTTTGTTATATTAATGATTATTAATATAACAAGAATGGTCAATGTAACCCGGCAGCCAAGGAGAGTGGACTGTCATGTGTGAACAATGACGACTTCACTGTACTAGTCAGTGGGAGCAGTAGAAGCCATTGAGTGAGCACATGTATTTTGTGACCGTTGCATTCAAAATGTCTGAGCAAGTAGAGCAATGAATCTGCATTAAACTTGAACATTCCTGCACGGAAACTTCAGATGAGTCACAAGGACACAGCGATGGGCAACTGGTGATTGGCAGTTTCATCACAGCAATGTGCCCACTCATGCATCACATCTCATGCAGAGTTTTTCGGTGAAACATCAAATCACCCAGGTGACTCAGCCCCACTACAGCCCAGATTTGACACCCTGTGACTTCTTGCTTTTCCCCAGACTAAAAGCACCTTTGAGCCCTGGCTGGTGTGGCTCAGTGGATTGAGCACTGGCCTGCAAACCAAAGGGTCGCCAGTTCGATTCCCAGTCAGGGCGCATGCCTGGGTTTCAGGCCAGGTCCTCAGTATAGGGGATATGAGAGGCAACCATACAATGATGTTTCTCTCCCTCTCTTTCTCCTTCCCTTCCCCTCTGTCTAAAAATAAATAAAATCTTTTTTAAAAAATCACACTTGAAAGAAGCGACTTCTGTCAATGAGATTCAGGAAAATACATGCGGCAGCTGATGGTGATTGGGAGAACTATGTGAGGTCCCAAGGTGCCTACTTTGAAGGGGACTGAGGCTCCATTGTCCTATGTACAATGTTTCTTATATCTTGTGTCTTCTTCAATAATGTCTCTTATTTTTCATATTTTGTGGCTGAATACCTTCTCAACATACCTCATATGTACCACATCTTCTTTACTCAAAAATTTGCTGAAGAACACTTCAGTTGTTTCCATATCTTGGCTATTATAAATAATGTTGCAATGAACATAAAGTATATGTATGCATATAAAAATCTTTACAAGTGTTTTTGAATTTATCTTTAGAATAGAACTTTACCCTTTGTATTTTAAGAAAACTTCATTATCTATTGTCCATCTCCATTTCCTTCCTCCCTTAACTTTCATTTCCAGCCAGAAAATGTAATCCTAGTAGGATAAGAAATTTTCTTGAAGTGATAAGAAAAAATTTGCATCTTTTAGGTCAATCTACCCAGTTACAACCAGCTCATTGGCTTCTTCCCAGCTATTTAAGGATCATTACATTCTCGGGTGGTGAAAGGGAGTTTCCCGGCACCACTCAAATTACTTTTTATGTCTATAAGCACCCCTGTCTTTGCTCAGCCAGTATCCTGAGCCTGTCTTGAACAGGCTCAGACCGTGCAACAGCAACCCTGTGCCATGCCTGCTGCTCTGCATACCTGAGTCCTCACCACAGGTCATTCTCTCCTTTCAGGTTCCACATTACCTTTGGATGGTTTGGAATTCCACCTTAGGGATGCCACAGACTGTGTCTCCATTGAACACAAAGACACAATTATTCAATTTAATAAATATTTATTGAACACCAGGCACCAAGCAAGACTGGGTTGGACAGGAAGTAAAGACATTCAGATGAAAAGAAAAACATTTAAAACATGGAAAACACACAGGCAAGTAGGTCTAAAAAAGGCAATGCAGCAGAATAATGAACCTCTTAGTCTAAACCTATATGAGGGCAGGGAGTTTTGCTCTGTTTTGTTTTTATACCGATGTACTCCAAGTGCCCCAAATAGTGACTGGTATTTAGTAGACATTCGATTCGTATTTGTTGGATGGATGAATGAATGAACAAGCTGTGATTCTTGTCCTAATGAAGCTTACACACTAGTGCACAAGAAATAAAAACTGTGCAATAAAAGCCTCCTGTAAGAATAAGCAGAGTGGCCACGAAGGCACCGAAGCCAGTCTTGAGGTGGCTTAAGAAAGCTGGGGACTACAGAATTTGATCTCCCCACTTTTCTACAGGCTCTGGTGAGGCTGTGGGGTCCTAAAACAAATATTTACACCTCCTGTCCAAATAGTGCTGCTCAAGAGACAAAATGAGTTGAATTAAGTCAAACTTTTCATAGAAGTCAGTTTCCTGCTAGTGTGGTTGTCACTTTAATTTTTCTTCACAGCTGAGCATATCTTTAATGTCAATTTTCACTTTATTATTTATCATTAAAGTCCAACTATTAGTCTCTGTAAATAATTTTAAATAACCTTTTTTATCATTGGTATAGTCTTCGTTCTTTCTGATCAGATATTAAAGTGAAGTAGAGAAGGGGGGAGAACTGTGTAGGTCCTTAGGAAAGGCAAAACCAGAGGGAGGGAGTCTATGGGTTACTCAGTTACTAAGGGACCCTAATGCTGAAAAGGGCTCTAAATATTTAAAGAAGAATTTTCCCATCAGAGAATAAACTAGAAATTAAAAGCGAGGTTACCAAAGACTTTCACCGTATCATTCTACTCTAAACAAGTGAATGAGAAAGTTAAGGAGCAGACTCAGTTACTAGTTGTGCTTCTATTTTATACTGTCATAAAATAATTTATATTCTATCTTAACAATCCCCTTGGCTTGGGCATTAAAAATTATTTTTATAGGAAAGTAAATTATTGCATTAAAAGAACTAGTTTTATAGGAAAGAAAATTGTCTCCTAAAATGGAAGCAATAATGCTGTTAAATTTTACATTACAGGTTCTTGTTCCCAAGTAAACACAGAAAAGGATTTTTTAGTAGAAATTTTCAACTACAAGAATACCTCTGACTTTAAACATATTGTTAGCTCCCACAGATTCCTGCAAAAGCAATGCACAGATGGTGTATTATATTGAGATTCTTGAAGGCCTCTCCGTATGTTGATAATATTAGCTATGCGCTGAGTAACATAGCTTAATTTGCAAATAATAGACAAGAACATTTAGTGATAAAATAGAATGCCATTTGGACTATTAATGTTTCTATCATAAAAAATACAGTGTGGTGTGCAAAGTTTTGGGTAAATATGTTTATCTATGTTAATGGTATGGATGCTTTGCAACAAAGACTTGCTGAATATGAATTGGGGCTGATGGTGGTCATACATTATGTATAATGTTGAAGTGCTATGCTATAAAACCCTGAATTTCCTGGTTAAAACAACATTTAATATAGAAATTACATATATAATTTCTCAAATCAACTCAAGATGGTAAAACTGATGGATCATATACTGAAATAGAGGCATCTAAAAGAACTCAACTTCATTTATTTTTCTAGTTAAAAGGCAAAATACTCATTTTTTTATTTTGTTAATGCTTTAGACTAGAGTTATTCTCTAAAAGGGTCGGTACTGCTTCACATATCCATAAAATTTTTCTTACTATGCATGTAACATTCATTTCTCTTACTCTTTCAGTTCAAGTAGCAAGGCTTGTAATGAAAAAGTTTCATACTAAATGTCTAATGAAATGATTTTGTGTTTCTGTTTTTACACACTGAAGTCATCATGCAGGAAAGAAAAATAAATCATTCTCTTTTGGGGTGAAAGCATTCATATTTGATAAGTGATTTGAAAGTAAAATGAGATTTTACATAAACACTTTACATTTTTTATGGACTTTATTGGTATTCTTTTCAGGGCAAATTTATTACTAAAATAAATATGTTCATATAAAAATATGCATGACAAAGTATAGTTATAGATAATTTGTGCTAGAGAAATGAAGAAATCTTGCAAAGTGCATAAAAGAAAGAACCTAGTGATAAAAATGTTGTGGAAGAGTATTATTAAAGACAAAGAAGTTTTGTTTTATGTGAGCATAGGACAACAACTTATAAATACTATCCAGAAGATATAAAGAATAAGAAGTAACAAATTACTCAGAGCTGAAAAACTACAACATAAAATGCATAAGTAAATGTTTGGTTTTCAAATGTCATCTGCATCTTAATACAGCCCCTCTGGATGGCTGTCAAGTCAGAGCTGGATGAGAAATATCGTTAAGGGATCTAAGATAAACTTTGTTTTACATTCTTGCTTCACCCCTGAAATTCCTTTCTACTACATTTAAAACATTGGTTGGCAATTAGTTCAGCCTTTTTTTTATGTATTTAGAGGCCCTAGGCTCTAGCAAAATCTTATGAAACTGTTTATAACGTATTCCACAGTGGAGAAAAAAGCTAACTGACAAATGCCCCACCTCTTCACTCCCACCTTTGGCTTTTCACCCTTCTGGCTACAACTTTATACAAAAACAGTAAGACTCTATTTTAGAGTTACTGCTGTTGAGGACATGGTAATGCATTACTACCTTAGAGAATAACCAATGACAGGTGTACTTTATAGCATCTTCTTAGAAGGCATAGGATTTATATTCAGGAAATAATCCTGGCATGTAGCAACATATATTTATTGAGCATCTACTGTGTTCCAGGTACTAAGCTACTCTCTATGGAGGATGCAAAGATGAACAGAACACAATTATGTCTTCAAGGCACTTACAATCAAGTAGGGGATATGAAACATTACAAACAACTACAATAATGGTATACGTGCTAAGAAGCTTTCATTGCCTGATATATTCATAGCCACCTCAAAGAAAAGCAGCTTAAGATATTTTCTTTATGCATATATTATGCCTCACAGTGCTTTGAAGCTTGAATCTGAGACCAATACCTCAACCCAGGAGTGGCCTGAGGCACAAGGTCTTCCAGCGATGGGAGTTCAAAACCTATGAGTCCTTCACTTGCTCCCTTGATTAAATTCACCTTCCAGAAGTTTGAAAATGAGGTATACAGAGAGTTGGTCACATGGCTGGAGTTGAAGAAGCAGAGATAGAAGTTTACAAAGTCACTGGGATAGCAGAAAACTAGAATAAGGAGCTAGCAATGATGTGTTGCTTGAGTTGAACGAATGGGGATAACAAGCTGAACAGATGAATAGAACTTCTGAGACTGGAGGGTCCCAAGCACTGCTCTGTCCTGGATTTAGGTTCTGTTCTCCACTGAATTCACTGTTAAGACTGTTCCTCCCTTTACTCCCCTTGGAGCTTCCTATCAGTTTGGGACCACTCTGACTATGCCTATTCCTTGCATACTGAGAAGATCCCTCTAGTAGTGTAGAAGATACTGCACTGAGTAGGAGGATTCAAGGTTAAATGTCTAGCAGCAAGAACCTTCTTATCTTGCAGTTTCAACACCAGACACTTAGAAGGGCCCACAGATATGAATATTGAATAAGGGAAGCGGGTAAAATATAATGAGAGTGAAGAGGAGTAGAAATTACTTGTTTCTGAGAGAATCAGAGATAAACTTTTATGAAGCCAGCATCACCTGAGCAGACTCTTGAAGTCAGAGGGTGCTTAATTAGGAGAGACAGGAGGGATTTCTTCCCTAAACATATGCTCTGAACATGAGACTTTTTCAACTGTTTTTAAAGTATTATGTTGTCATGAAAGTTTTTAAGTCTATGATGAAAATACACTGGAGAGAACATTATGAAAAGAATAGTTAAAGGTTGCACCCTTGGAAGTATTCACTTCTCTGTCAACCCAAGGAATAAGTCTTATACCCGGGTCTATCCCCCTTCCCC
Source organism: Micronycteris hirsuta (assembly GCA_004026765.1). Taxonomy (NCBI): domain Eukaryota; kingdom Metazoa; phylum Chordata; class Mammalia; order Chiroptera; family Phyllostomidae; genus Micronycteris; species Micronycteris hirsuta. Next base: position 10,723 of record PVJI01005481.1, read on the forward strand.
ATGACAACCTGTCCTAGCAAATGCTTTAGGATCAGGGAAGATGCACACATGGAAATAAGAACCCAGGCAGTGGACAAAGTCATAATGGCAGGTCAAATAGGGAAGTGAGGAGGTTTAGCTTCAAGTAAAGCATCTGAAGGGGAATATTAATGGGAAAAGAGGCTGGAAATATAGATTCTAGTTTGAACTTTATTCTGTAGGTATTTGCCAGCATTGCGCTTCAAGAGGATTAACCTGAAAATAGTATATGAAATGGATTTGAAGAGGGTAAAACCAAGTTAGAATCCAGTTCTAAAGCCCAGGTGAAAGATATGGTGGATTACTGTCATTGCAAAACTACACGTACTTTCCAGCATTACTATCTAGTATTTGTGCTAGCATTTTGTATTTATACACATTTTTTGTTATTTATTTACATATTATAGCTCCTTATGATAAGTTAGTAACACAGCAATACCACACCTCTTTCTTTAATTTAGAGGAATGAGATTGCATACAAGATGCAAAATTGCCTAACAGCCTGTTTCTTCAACAGCACATAAGGAAAAATAATAACTATTCCACACATTGTTTACTATTTTGGGTAGAGATGTTACTGAAATCTAAACAATCCCAAATTCTTTTACAAAGTAATACTTTTTTCTCAGATGCTCTGAAAACTCTTAGAGTTGAGAGCAAACCAAAAGCAATCTACCTTTGGATGTTCTGTTTCACATGTCAATGCCTCAGTGCATAACACTGTGCCTTTTGGAATTTTACAAATTCCCATTTTACACTGTGCACTCACATGCATTGCAGCAGCCTGCCTCTGGCCACCCGAAACCAATCTCATGATGAATGATTTTCAGTAATCCATTCTAGAAATATTTGGGGAAAAAATGGCCCAAATGTCTATTGATAATGTCACCAAAGCTTTCCTTTTTCCTTTTTCTTTTTATTTGGTAGAATTTCTGATTTTCCTCAGAAAGAGAACCTGCCCGATGATTCTCAGTCTTTCTCCGTGAGCCACAAACAATTGAAGATAATCACATTCATCATATCCTCCCATGGGAACTAGCTGCAACTTCCACTCAAGAAAGCATGTAAGGATTTGCCCTGGCTGGTGTGGCTCAGTGGATTGAGCACCGGCCCGCAAACCAAAAGGTTGCTGGTTCAATTCCCAGTCCAGGGCACATGCCTGGGTTGCGGGCCAGGTGCCCAGTGGGGGGCATGTGAGAGGCAACCACACATTGATGTTTCTCTCCCTCTCTTTCTGCCTCTCTTCCCCTCTGTCTAAAAATAAATAATAAAATAAAATCTTTAAAAAAATAAAGAATCCACGTCAGCTTGAGAAACATGCTAGGGATAACTGAACATGAATTAACTTTTTGGAAGCCAACTCAAGTATGAAATACTTTAATATTAGTCACAAATGACTCATGTATATCCTCACAATTAAACACATCACAACACCTTGCTTAGTTGAGAACTGCTAGACCAATGGTGCTGTCAACATCAAGCATTACTCAGTGTTGGTGAAGCACGCACATGACATGCTCCCCCAGCATCCACACACGTGCACATTCCCAGTATTAACTAGACACAAACTCTTCATTTCTTTGTGCTTACCTCTGTTTTCAAACTCTGTCAACAATTACATACAATTGCATAGAATTTGCTCTTTGATTTTATATGTAAGTAGATTGAATCACAAAAAAAAACTGATTTAGAAAATTGGATTCACTGTGGAGGAATCAGTTTGTTTTGTTTGTGTTCCTAAAACTGATTTCAAGCCAATAGGTATTCTAAACCACCAAGAGAAAACAAGAAATATACAAAGTATGTTCAAAGGTGGTTAAATGCCTTTTCTCACATAAAATCTTGAGAATTTGCACTCTGATCAGACTTTTATCCATTTGCAGAACTAATTTGGGTAGTCCTACCATTGACTTAAAAAAAAAAAAAAAAAACTACATACTGCGAACCATTCTGAAGCCAGGAGAAACAATTGAGTGGAGGATCCATTTGTCCTGGCTTGTTCAGGTAATAGGATGTTTCAGGATGATTTTCTGGAAATACATGTTTATATTTTAACATATTTTCTTGGTTGACCACATTCCTATTTATTATGACATATGTCAAAGTACATTTTAGGGTTTCTTTATTTTTCATTCAACAAATATTTTTTGAGTATCTACTGTGTGTTGTACTGATTTCAACAGTGAATAGAACAGACAAACCCTAGCTCTTGTATAGCTAAATTTCTAGGTGAGGAAAGACAGATTGTGAGCAAATAAATAAGTGAGACATACTGTGTGACAGTTGGTGATATGTTCTGTGGAGATAAGGATGCAGATAAAGGGAAACCAGAGTTATGGAGTGGAAGTTACAGTTTAAATAAGGTGACCAGGAACGTCACTGAGAAAGTGGCTTTCAGCAAAGGCCTGAAGGAAGTGAGGGAGAGACTCATATAGTTACCTGAGCCTTCCAGGCCGGAGGAACAGCAAGTTCAAAAGCCCTGAGGTGAGTGTCTACTGGTCTGTCCAGGCAGCAAGAGGAGGCCAGTGTGGCAACAAAAGAGAAAGCAAGAGAAAGAGGAGGAGGACATGTGATTAGGAAGCTAAGGGGGTCCTTGCCGGTCATTCTGAGGGGTTTGCCTTTGAATGAGATGGGAAACTTTGTCATTTTTGAACAGAGGAGTGAAGAGATTTTACTGTGATGGACTTGAATGTCTGTGGATGGGGTACAGTATGAATTTGAGGTCACTTAAGTGATGACTTCTAGAGAGTCAAGGTGTTGTATGGAGCTGGGCTAAGATTTACTGTCTGAGGAATTTCATAGTTTTGGTATTTTTCCTGAAAAAATAAAAAAGGAAAGAAAGGAAGGATGTCACGGATTTCGAGCCGCAAAATCCGTCGGTGGGGGGGGGGACCGCACCGATTGCGTGAATCAAACTTACCCAGAGACACGCTTTGAGAAAAGAGTCCGGCAGCCACAGGTCTTTCCCTCCACCTCCATCTTGGAAAAGGCCTCGTGCCTAGCTTAGCTGGGCTTTTTATTAGAAGCTGTAGGACACATTTACATTGGATTGATTATTCATGGCCTTATGCAGAACAGGGGTTTTCAGTTGGGTCATGAGGATATATGGGAAGGGAATAGATAAGGGGTAGGTTTACTCAGTAACAGAGTATTAGGATGTAAATTCAGGTCCGGTGGCAGACAGGACCAGGGTATACATTAAACAGGAGACAAGTAAATTGAGGGTAAGCTAACTAGGGCTGTTAACTTTTAGGACCATAAAACATTGAGGCAGGGATTCATTAACTTAAGCTTCCTGACTTTGGGAGGAAGAGAGACTCAGCAAGTTACAGAATTTGTTAAGATACATTTTTGCCAAATTCCCATTAGAGAATTCCTTTTCCACTGACATGATCCACGCGGGAATAATTTTTTCCTCACGCAGAGCTGAGCTCAAAACGCGTAAATTCCGGAACTGCGTGTTTTCATGTGTGTGGAAAGAATTCCCACAGAAGGAGGGAAGGAGGGGGAGAGGAAGGAACAAGGGAAGGAAGAAAGAAAAAGGAAAGAAATCGAGTATGCTGACACATTAAGAGTAGCGACTTTCATTACAACATTGTCCATGTCCCTGGCAAACCTGGTGAATAAACACACCAGGAGGACACTCGGTCTGTAGACAGTCACAGTAAATCCATGGGAAGTCTTTGATTGTGCTCACAGGTTCCCTTCAAGCCAGGACACACTCTGCTACTCTGTTAGTTAAACTATCTGCAAAAAAAAAAAAAAGAATAGAAGCCCAGTATAGAATTCGTATTTGGAAACATTTCATTGGAATCCTGGGAAGTTCAGCTAATTAATGTTGATGATCATCAAGAACACAAAACTGACCTAAAAACAAGGCTCTTCAAGTATTGCAAAGAAGGACACTATTGGGGCCATCTGTTTTACCTTTATACATGATCTTGGCAATAATTTCTCCTGATCACCATTATCAATCACTGCTGCCTTACAGGGATGCAGAGAGCTGGTCCTCAGTAGTAAATGATAAATTTGGAAAAGCTAATTATTGCCTTGGTCTCTATTAAATTTAGCCTTGTTTTATTAGGAAAAAAAATAGTAGTTCTCAAAGTATATCCAGGCACCCCTGGGGTTTAGAAGGTCCATGAGGTCAAACCTGTATTCACAGTAATACCAACGTGTTATTTTCTTTTTTCACTTTCATTTCTCTTATGAGTGTACAGTGGCATTTTCTAGAGGCTTTATGCGATATCTAAACAGACAGGATGATGCAGGAGCAGATGTGAGAACCTAACTTCTTTTTTGAAGCCAGAGATTAAAGAGATTTGCCCCATATTAAAACAATGCTATTCTTCTCATTACTTTTTGAACTATAGTTATTTTCATTAAGATGTTATCTATGTTAGCATGTATTGAGTTTATTTTTTGTTACGTTAAATGAACTACAAAAGGAACTCAATAAATTTTAAGTGTGAAAGGATCCTGAAATCAGAAAGTCTGAGAAGCACAGCATCGGAATGTGAGCTTTTTGTGTGTGTTTTGTGCATCTATGCACCAAATATCCAAAAGAGTACCTAGCATATAGTAAGTGCTTAATAAATACTCATTAAATGACTGGATGAATTGTTACTAAGATGTCAAATGAACTAACATGAGCTTCTTAAGGGCCTGAGACAAATGGTAATATTTGTATTTGTTGAGAGTTGTGCATACATTAGGATAGAATTATTTTATGCAGACATCAGGATTATTCATGAAGGGAATTCAGAATAAAGTGAGATACTCATTTATTCCCTTTACAACCTCCCCACACATTCACAGACCCCCTGATATAAGAACTATCACCTTATCAGTGAAAACAAAGATGTTCCTTTGAGGTTTTCTGCATGTGAATGACTGGGCTTCTGTTCTTTTTGGTACATTCACAAACTCCTGTATCTTGGTTTTCACTGGACATTTGACAATGCAAACAATCTTCCACGGAGACTAGAAGAAAAGGTGGCTTGCTTCTTTCAACTGAGGACATACGAATACTAGATCAGATGCCTGGTTCCAAAGGGACCTAACGCTTTAGACTGTAGAGCACAGGTGGCAAACACAAGCCCGCGGCCGAATCCAGCCCTCCACCTTCTTTTATCCGGCCCCGCACCTTGTTTCTACTACCCATTGGCAGTGCTGAGCTCCTTGCCCCTAGTTAAGGAGTAGTTACATTTATACAGTCCTAAAATTACATTCAGCCTTTTGAAGGCAACCTTGAGGCTGATGTGGCCCCTGGTGAAAATGGGTTTGACACCCTTGCTCTGGAATGTTAAGTGGATGTGCACAAGTAAAGCTCTGTTTGCATACACATTAGCCAAATGGAACTGAAGCACCTTACAACGTGTTTAATGAATGGGATTAAGGAGAAGAGACAGAAACTAGGAAAATCAGTCTTGTAATCAATAGGTTGTCCAATGAGTACCTCCTCTGGGAATTAGAAGGAAGGAATTAAAAAAAAAATACTTCTGATTTTTAATATTTCTAAAAAAACACACATACAACAACAAGTATTCAGTGAAGTACTATTACATCCGGTAGCTAGAAACAAAAGCAAGAGACTTTAATTGACCTGCAAGGTCCTCACTTAGAGTTGATTATTAGTCCTGTTACTTTCTTTATAGCAACATATCCACAACTTTTATTGAGTGACTACTGTGAGCCTAGGTCTCTCTGGATATTGAGGATTTGGTGTTCCCCGGCTCATGAAATTTATATTTCAGGAGAGAAACAGACAAGCAAACACATAAACAACCAAGATAATTTCAGGCATGATAAGCATGATAAAACAAGCCTCTGTGTGAAGGAGTGATTTGCTGGACAGTAGAGGGTAGGGATTAGGGTGGGGAGTGCTGATTTAAACTAGGTGTTGGGGAATCTCTCACTGAAGTGGTGCTATTAATCTGACACCTGAAAGGCAAGAAGAGGCTTGCTGGCAGGAGCACGCTCAGCTGAGAAAACTGCTAGTTCAAGGCCCCGAGGAGGGAATGATCTTGGTACATAAAGGGAAGAAAAAGGTAGTTAGGGTAGCTGGAGCCTAGTGAGGAAATGGGCCACGCATGATGTGCTCTGAAGTAGGTAAAAACTATGGTATGAAAGGACTTGAATGAATTTGAATTTTCTTCTGCGTTCAATGAAAAGCCTTTGGAGAACTTGATCTGGTCACATGATTCAGTTTGCATTTTGAGAAGAATCAGTCTGGGGGCTCCATGGGAAATGGATTGCAGGGAAGAAAGCAGAGAAGTGAGGGATACATTAGCAGATGACCATCCCCTTTGGAGAGGAACAATGGATGGTGGCTTGGAATGCAGTGGTAGCAGTGAAGAAGTGGACAGATACAAACTGATTTGTTCTTTAAAATAGTGTATGAAAATTGTTTGGCTCATTGGAGCAGTTTAACAAATGGTACCTGTTATGTCATTGCTCCATTTATTCACTTGTTCTGTTTTTTAGAGAAAGGGGAAAGGAGGGAGAAACACTGATGTAGGCTGCCTCTCCTGCGTGCCCCAACCATGCATGCTCCGACCAGAAATGGAGTCTGCAACCCAGGCGTGAGCCCTGGCTGGGAATCGAACCTGCGAACTTTCAGTTTGCATGATGACATCCAACCAACTGAGCCACACTGGTTATTGATCCATTTTTAATCAAAAAGTTTGCAGAGACTCATGGATTTGTACCAGCTCACATGACTAGTAAATTCAGCCAGTGCACCATTCCCACTGCCACTGGGTACTGTTTTACCATTCATAAAAACCTTACCGGAGGTCTTTTTCCCTTCCAACCTTTTCTGCATTTGTTACCATTCTAATCTTCAAGCATTGCTGTCATTATGTTTACCTTGCTGATAAGCACATTATATATACTTGTGCAGTTATTGAGTAATTGTAGTGAACTAGGCTCGTATGGGTGGGTGGGGTTCACAGACTTAAGATATGGCTCTTGCCTCTAGGACTTTAGAATTTACTTGGGGAGACTTAAATAACCCATATGAAATAATTGAGAGATCAAAAATATGACATAATTAACAAAGATTTCATAAAGGAGGTTGGGCTTGTTCTCTATCTTGAAAGAGGGAATTTTAGCAGAGTCAGGCAGAAAGATGCTGCGTGAAAAAGGAGCAAGACACAATGCCCTAGTTTTGTGCCACAGAGAGGGGAATTTGCTTGAGGAGAGGAAAGCATCAAACTTCGGCAAGGTGAGAGACAGAGTGACAGACAGGATAGTGTCAGGCAATGGATGCTATCAAAAGCTGGACACCAAGAACTTGGCCTTGATTTAGCTGGATACAAAGAGTTATTAAAGATTTGCGAGTAAGATTGACTCTTAGTGAAGGCTTAGCCGAGACAAAAGATCATTCCCTACTCTAATTTCTAAGGTATTTATCATCATCTTTAGGTACTCACAAGGTACTTGGTTGTAACTCTTTGTACTTCTAAAATATATAATCTGTATGAGTGCAAACTATGTGGAGTAGGTACAGAGGAAATGTTTGATGATGATGCAAGACATGTGTAAGAAAGATTAATCTGGCAACAGCATATGGCCTGAACTGAAAAGAAGAAAGCCAGGAGGTAGGAAGGTCATGAGGAAGCTCTTCTAGAAGTGTAGGTGTGAAGAAAAGAATGTGGATGAGGCCTATATGAGAAAATGCTTAGGAAGTATAATTAAATGGAACTGTAATCAATTTGAATGCAGAGTGGGTTAAAACTTAATTTAAGCTTTGTAATAAAAAGTTTTGAAGGACCATGATGATCCTCAGGCAAGATGGAAAACTTGGGAGAGGGTATTAGTTTGGGGGAATTAAACAGGGGACTTTGGTCTGGACAGGCATTTGAGAGGATGACAGGATATTCATTCGGAAATACTCTAGGGAACTGGTTAGATGAGAATGACGAGGCTATGTAGAGACAGGGCTGAAGCTTTGTTATAACTTCATTCACTTCAACAAATACGTACTTAGAGAGGTCCTATTATGTCTAAGAGCTGTGGGGTATACAGTTCAAACCAGCATGAACTTTGAGGAATTAACAACCTACTGGAGAAAACAGGTATGCAAGAAAAGAATACAAAGTGTAATGAAATAAGAGTCCAGAGGATATTATGTGCTGGGGAAGCGAATTAAATAGCATCTATTTAGCAGCACAAATTTCCCACCTGAGAAAACTGATATGGAGTCCATGAAAGCATCTGGGGGTGGCGCCTCCTGCTTAACTTGCCCTGACTGTCTTGCTACTCTGGCCACCACTGCCTGGACTCAGGATGGAACCCTAACAAAGGCATATAAACCAGGCATATACAAGGCTGGCCACCATCAGGAAAAGTGTGTCCCCTAAAGGCCCTTCTTATTGAATTGTGAATGACAGGGGCATTCAGATTCCCTTTCTTGGAATATCTTAACTGTAACTCACGGAAGGTTGTCACTAGAAGCAGTAGAAGCTGAGACCTATATGAGAAAGAAGCAGAGAGATGCCGATTCAGGAGAATGGCAAATTTATTAGAGTATAATAGAAGCTTGTTAATGAGAGAATAAGCAAAGCACTCCAGCCTGTTGCTGGATAGCAAAAATTGCAGTTGATTCTTAGAAAGAGCAGTAGGTCTGGCTGATGACATGACTTTCTGAAGTTTCCTTGTTTCCTTAAAAGGAACCCTCAGTTTTGGCAGTGCTCTGAACTTGTCCTAGCATTCTATATCTTATAGGAGCCCAACTAACACAAGGGTATTCCTGTCGTTTGCTTTGATTATGTCTGCAGAAGAGGGCATCTTATGGAGGAAAGGGTCAGTATGAACTTCTTAAAGCAAGACCAAAAGAATGTGGGCATGTGCGCGTGTGCATGCAGCTGCCTCCCAGAAAAGTGTTAACAGGAGACGGGAGAAATACAGTTCCATCTTAAATCGAGCCTGGAACCCTGGGGTTCTCGTTTTCTGTTACCCTCCTCTCTCTTTTCCCATTGTGATCAAAGGACAGGATTGTTTACTTGTCCTGGGGGAGAACAAAGACAGGGAGAGCCAGGGAGACTGTTCCATGCAGCTAGCAGGCTTGAGGAAGAAAAAGCCCCAAAGGCTAGAAAGTGCAGCCTCCAAGAAGAGAAGAGAGGAATTTGAGTATCTAGATTAAAGTTTCTCAATGTACAGACTGCTATCCACCAGTTTAAGATAATCTGATTTGATAAAAACGAAGATTTCTGGTTCACCTTAGATGAACTGAATGGTGTATCTGGGTGAGAGGCCTAGGAATTTGTATTTTTGTAATTATGTCAAGTTCTTCATGAACTGCTGACCTTTGACACCCACTGCTCTAAGCCCTGGCTAAAGAAAGTCTTGGGGAGGCTGCTGGCTTCTGACAAAGCCCCCAGGACTGAATGGTGGGAAGCCTTAACATAGCACATGTGTACATTGCATAGAAGTTAAAGGAAGAAGAGATCAAATGTGTGAGGTGAAGCTGCAGTGTCTGGTGCATGAAATAAGTTATGAGGTTCAGATTTACTTTGGAAATCATGAGCCTAGATGACAACTGAGACCGTATGAATGGATTAGGTTTCTGCTAATGCCAGAATTTTTATAATTGGTGTAAAAGTGCAATCTAAAGCTTTTCCACCTCCATATTTGTCCTTTTAAGATTTATGGAGCACCAACTACAGGGAGAACATTGTATTAACAGCTGTCAGAGAAAACAAGGGCTCATGATGTACTTGAAGTTGGACAAAATAAATCAGTGATTCATATTTAAGTGACTACAAAGCAACATACAAATAAGTGCAAATTCATTCACTTAATATAAAAAACTCATTGTGTCCATTATGTGCAGAATTTTTTTTCTAGACTTCATACAGTGTGGGTTATCATAAGGTAAGGGCAGATTTTGTAAAAAAGGTGAAAACAGATTACAGAGAACTTAAGGCACTCAGTCTAAGTAAGGATTTAGAGTCACTGAGTTCCAGAGGGTACATAACTTCATTCAACATTCCACAAATATTTATTGAGTGCTTATTGTATTGTAGGCACTGGAAATGCAACAGTAAGTAAAACTTAAAATCCCTGCCCTCATGGAGCTTATATTATAGTGGGAGAAACCAGAAAACAAATAAGTTACATAGTATATTAGAAGGTGATAATTGCTCTGGAAATAAATAAAGCAGGAAGATAGATAGATTTGGGGATGGGGGAGGGGGGAGAGATCCAATATCACAGATGATCTTTTGGAAGAACTCATTAGATCACATTTGAACAAAGATTTATAAGTTGGTGTCAGAGGAAGCTTTGGAGATTTAAAGTGGACTTGTGTTCCACTTCCTCTCTTCTGCCTCTACCACCTGGTACCAATTGCTATGAGAGGGAGACAGCAATAAGCCTTGCAGATTACAGGACACATAAGGAGTAAGAAGAAAGGGTGACAGTTGGTGTAAGGCCTAGATTAACACAGTAGTGGGGATTTAAAACACAGTGGCCGCTTTATTCGTGTTTTATGATGTGGACCATTTACCTTTCTGGCTACGCTAGAACGTTTAATTGTCATATTGTTCATGCAATGTGTTAACTCCCTGAATGTTAACTGATTAATCTCAATCTTCTAATTAGTGTTTGAATGATTCTCCTCAGGTCCAAAGTATCAAGGGTATTTCTACTTCAAAGTAAACTGCCTTCTGATTGAGCTGTCAAGGGTAGTAAGTATTATTTGAGGTCCCTGTTCAGAGTGACCTGTGATGGCTTCACAATATCCACAGAAACAACAACAAAACCCCAACAGACTATCACACCGCGCCAACCCCCCTCCCCGCCCCCCGGTAAGATTAGTGATAAAAATGATTTGCCGGGTTCCTCTGGGCCTGGGGCTCGGTTTCCAGCTCCAGCGTTCAGGCTGGTTGTCACCCAGCCCAGATCAGAAAGCCCTGGGCAAAGGGCCGTCCGCCCTGTCTCTCCCTCCCACGTTTGGTAACTGCTGGTTTATTTACACGCACTGGATGACACTAAACGAATGTGAACAAGTGCAGGCAAATGCCGAGACATGGCGGGATTTTCGCAGCTTCTCCGCGCGGACACGATAGGGGCGCGGCAGGCTCGCTCGGGGTGTCTCTCCGGTGTGCGATTGGACGACCACGGGCCGGCGAGGTCCGACTCTGCGGCGAGACCTGGGGGCGGGCGGCCGCAGGGGTCCAGCAGTGACCTCGCCGGGGTGCCGCCCTGAACCCCAGCACCCCCAGCCGGGATCTCCCACCCACCGCAGCCACGGTCACCCCTTCCTTCGCCGGCCCGGCCCCCGCTCCGCCTCCCCAGCTCACTCTCTTCCCTCTTCCCACACCGCCCTCAGCCGCTCCCTCCCCACCCGCCCGTCTGCGGAGGAATCGAGCGCCGAGCGCGTCGATAGCTCTGCCCTCTGCGGCCGCCCGGCCCCGAACTCATCGGTGTAATCGGAACTCGATTTCCCTAGGCGGCGGCCGCGGCGGCGGAGGCACAGCGGCGCGGTGGCGGCGGCGGCAGCGGCGGCTGCTCGGCCAGTACTCCCGGCCCCCGCCATTTCAGACTGGGAGCGAGCGCCGTGCAGGCACTGAAGGCGGCGGCGGGGGCCAGAGGCTCTGCGGCTCCCAGGTGCGGGAGAGAGGTACGGAGCGGACCACCCCTCCTGGGCCCCTGCCCCGGACCCGACCCTCCGCGCCCGCGACGGGCGGGGCCGGCGGCGAGTGAATGAATTAGGGGTCCCCTGAGGGGCGGGGAGGGGGCGCGGAGCCCGGGAGCGCGGGTGGGCGGACACTACGGAGGGGACTGCCGCGGCGGGCGCGGGGACGCGGCGACGCGGGGAATGAGGAATAGGCTATGCGGGGCTGAGGAGGGTGAGGCTAGAGGCGGTCGCCGCTTGTGCTGCTTCCTGGACGGGGAACCCCTTCCTTCCTCCTCCCGAGAGCCACGACTGGAGGCGGCCGGGGAGAAACTCGCGGGCCGGGCGGCTGCCCCTTGGGGCGGCGGGGTGCGGTGGAGGTGACTCCCGCGGCACTCCAGTCTCCCCTCCCCCTCGCCGTCCTTCCTTCTCCCTCTCCCCCTTCGCTCCCGCACCTCTTCCTCCCTTCCCAGCGCTCGGCTTGCCGCGGTGACTGCCTTCTCTGCTGCATCTAGCATCTCTAGGACGAAGGAATAAACTTCTCCCTCGAGCGCAGAACGGCCGGATAGTGGTCCTTTTCAGCGTGTCAGGGGATGTGTGAGTGAGGGGAGAGGTCACGTTTTGAAAGACCAGAGGAGAGTGCTTAGAGACCACTCTTGGAGGTTATTGTGTTTGGGGGATAAAATGCATCTGCAGCCGAGTTCCTGACTGCTCCCCTCCCCCCATGCATGGGCTGTGACATTGCTGTGGCCACAAAGGAGGAGGTAGAGATGTTGGTGGAAGAACAGGTGGCCAACACCCTACAATGTAAAGTCTGTGACTTAGTGAAAAGGAAAAAGTTAATCCCAGAAGGTCTGTTTTGCTTTGTCAAGTTGAAACACACACAGAAAATCCGCAGAGCAGAAGCAGGGTTTTTCCCTTGCTGGTTGAGTGTAGATAGTAATAGCCAAAATCAGCCTTGAAGTTTAATTTTCCTGTTCTTATCTATGTTACCCTCTTCCTTAAAATTTTACCTCCATCCCAAGAGTTATTACAATCCTCTTAAACAGCACACATTTAAAAAAAAACACACACACACAGCTGATTACATGAGTAGTTAATTGTAGCAACCTTCCAGCCAGCTGCTTAAAATACTTAGGCATGTGCATGCTGTAGCTGAAGTCCTAAGCTAACCTTCTTAAATTTTTTTTTTAAGATTTTATTTATTTATTTTTAGAGAGAGGGAGATAACAATGTGTGGTTGCCTCTCTAGTGCCCCCCACTGGGGACCTGGCCCAGCAACCCAGGCATGTGCCCTGACTGGGAATCGAAGGGGTGACCTTTGGTTCGCAGGTGACACTCAATTCACTGAGCCACACCAGCTGGGCCCTACCCTTCATAATTCTTGATATCCATCAGAGCAAGGTGTTAACAACAGAAAGATATTTTCTAATTCTTACACAACATATATGTTACATTTGTTATGAAAAAAGTCATTTAAAAAGAAATTGGAACTGGAAAAAGTCTGTTCATAATAATCATCTCAGAATCAACCATATGTGAGATACCACTCTTAGGTTCAAAATGCTGACTGGGACCTAGACATCAAATGTGGTTAATATCAATACTTCTTGCTTTGAAACTGTAGCCGTATAGAGGAATACTTGGTTTTAAGAGATGGTAGATGACATGATAATTCAGTTTTATGACAGATAAAAATGATTTGTTTTCCCCCTTAACAAGATGTTGGGTTCTGGTCCCATTTCCACCTTCCACCCCTTGCTAGTTTTTATAGTTTTGGGTGAGGAGGCTACAGCTGGCATGTGATCTCCAGTAAGACTCCTTGGGAACCCAGTTCTCTCTAGTGGATTTAAATATCATGTGATGTTTATGATCAAATTTAAGGATTTTTTTCAGGAACAGCCATTCATAAATAAGTAGACTAGACTTTCTCTCAGAGTTCACACATGCATATAAAACTAAGCTCTAATCCAATATATGTCCACCATATCTAGGCTAGCACGCTTTTGGATTGTAAGGATCCCTTTGTACTCTTTAAAGTTATTGAAGATCCCAACATGGGGTATGTCAATATTTACAGTCATAGAAACAAAAACTGAGAATTGTAAGCATTTATTCATTCATTTAAAACTAGAAATAAGACCATTACTTGGTAACATAAATACACTTTTAATGAACAATAACTATTTTTCAAAACAAAAACAAAAATTAGAAGGGTGTCATTGTTTAATACTTTTGCAAATCTCCTTAATTATATGACTTAATGGAAGACATCTGGATCCTCATGTCTGCTTCTGCATTCAATATATTGCGATCACACATCTGGAAAATTCTATACTTGTGAAAGAACAAGAGTGGAAAGGGTAATCAACACTGTAGCATTTTTATGAAAACAGTTTTAACCTCTTGGACCCTCTTCCCCACAAAGCCTTAGGAACCTTAATGGGTTCCTGGACGACGTTTGGAGAGCTGCTGCTCCACGCTATCCGAATTATTTTGTAGGCGTTGGTGGGCAGGGACACCCTGTGGTGTGATTCTCCTCACATGTTCCATTTGCTGTGGCCAGTGTTTGGGACAAGTAAGACACATGTTTGTAGTGGCTCCAAGGGTGGCCCTAGACGAGTGCAAGTAAGGCTGGGTGACACTGAGTAGGCCTGGGAGCTGTGACCTCACGGTCTGTGATAACAACAGTTATGTAGCCTGTCTGCTCTTCATGAAAGGGCTCAGGGATGGGGTAGGGAGGTGGTTGGTGTGTTATCATTTGGAAGACCGTATTTTCCTTTTTGTGCCTATTTGGAGACTTCTTGGTCTTTAGTAAGTGGGATGCTGCGTGTATATAGTGTTTGTATCTGCACATTCATTAATTGGGGACTACTTATAATAAATTGTGCATTTACTGCCATTCTTTCCATAGTTCCTTGTTTGTAATAATAGCATGTCGTTACTGAGGAAGAGGGGATAAGAATAAATTCACTTCATTTCAAAAAGTTTGAAACAACTGACCGAAAACTATTTTCTTACTTGTACTGTTGTCCTTACAAGCTTTATTTCCTGCAGCTGTTGGGAGATGGTGTGCAAGGTGCAGAGTATGAGTTATGTGGGTTACTGAGAAATACTCAATCTTTTTAAAATTGTCTCATTAAAAGCAGTGCTTATATTTAAGTTTTACATAATTATATTTTCGGCACTAATATAGGATTAGATGTGACTAATGATCAAATCAACTATTCTGAATATTTCAAAATTCTTAAAGTTCTCTTAGTTTTTATACCATTATTTTCCCCACAGATATTTTACATGTTAAAATGTTCATGAAATATTGTCCTTCACCTGCTTTGGGTCTCAATTTCTATTTCCTCACTACACAGTGCAACTTGATTTGACAGTCCTTCCACCTCTCCCCGCCAGTTCCCGTCTGATTCTTGTGAACTCTTCAGGAGAACTCTGAGGATGCTTTATAAAAGTTGTCTGTAGCTCTTGGCTCCAACAGAGACACTCAGCATACCCACTTGTAACTCTTAGGGGCCACAGCCAGCTAGGAGAGAGAGCTGTCAACGGTTTTGTGTGGGTGTGTCCACAGGGTATAGAGCATTGTGCTAGACACTTGTACTGAGTAAAGTCATGGCATGTTCCTTTGAGAGCCATTAAATGCTACAGAACAGCAGGCTGGCTGTTCAGATAGAACCACCTGAGTGTAAGATAAAAGAACTTTGTACTCTGGATGCATTTTTCTGAAATGTTGATGGGGGGCGTTTGTAAATGCAGTGCATTTTATTGCAGTACTCATCTGTAGTCAAGTTTTTGTCATTGACGTTTCTGAGGTATTTTGAAATAATTTTTGGTGTGAATTTGTGTTAAAATGTATTGATAGAGTGGATTATATTAACCTCATGTGTGATACATGTTCTAATTTAGTCACATTTTCGTTATTTTTATTATAAGGCCTGCTGAAAATGACTGAATATAAACTTGTGGTAGTGGGAGCTGGTGGCGTAGGCAAGAGTGCCTTGACGATACAGCTGATTCAGAACCACTTTGTGGATGAATATGACCCTACAATAGAGGTAAATCTCGCTTTAACATTGCGCATCTCGATTTGTGCAGGTCCATCCTTTGGGAACCAAAAAAGTTTTTGCTTTGGTCATTTTTTGTGACTACTCATTATTAGACAGTTATTTGAAAATAATTTTATTAAGTTATCAGAAATGTACTTAGGCTCCAAGGCTTTACTCTGAAGTCACACGTAACTGTAACTGTGGACAGCCCTTCTCAGGAGAATCTCAAGATTCATTAACATTCATTCTGTGTTGGTATGTGTGCATTTTGATTAGAAGTCCATTTCAGAGTTTTGTGAGAGGATGAAATGTGAATTTATATCTTATCTATACTAACAGTCATTTTTTTAAAAATGTGGCTATTTTCATGGGGCTTTTTTTTTTTTCGGTATTTTAATTTTCTTCTTTTCTCTTCATATTGAAGCAGTGGAGTACCTACAGCTACCTGATATATTTTAAAAATTCATTGTTTGCATATTTATCTATCTATATATCTAAACCTATATATAGACATATATCTATGTACATACATATATATAGGGGTACCACTACCAATCCTTAACTTTGCGTTGCAGCCCTTTTTTAATTTACTCAAGGAAATATTAGAATTGTTTTTATTACAAATTGATTAATGAATAATTTTCAGACTTCTTTATTTGAATGAAGAAATCACCAAAGTAAAGGCCAACAGCAAAATTCAGACAGAATAAAGGCCTGAAAGAGGCCGGGAGAGGTCCGGTAGTATCAAGCAGATAAGGATTAATTTAATCCCTAAGAGCTACAGAAGGGGGTGGCAATGCCGTCCAGAATTAACCGTATTTCATGCATCATCTGAATCTACGTGTTAAGTTTAACAGGAGTGGAGATGGAAGTAAGTGTACTGCCTCATCTTTGAAAGAGACTTATATGGTTGGTTTATTTCTTAGACTTTCTTGGGTTAAATAACCCTGACCCCTTAGCTTTTATTCTAGATTTGATATACCAGTTTTTCAAATCATCTCTGAAAAACTTTCCAGAACTTTCTCTGAGTTCCAAGCAGTATAATGCCTTGAAGAAACACTTTTTGACTTCACTGAGTTAGATTCTGAGGGCGTTGGTGGCCTTGGGAAGATGTTTATGCAGTTTAGAATTTTGAGGATTGGTTAGGTAAGTTTTATAAGGAAATGTCTAATGTTTTTGGTACTGTAGGGAAAAATGGAGAAATAATGCCTATTTGCAAAGATTTGATTTAAACATAGAAGCAATTTTTATTTGGCTTCCAAGTTTAAGAATTTGCATTAGTAAAGGGGAAGAGTCTTACTTGAAGTGGACCACCTGTTTTCTCTTGACAAGTCAGTTCATGCTCTATGATGGTTATGTTTGTTTTCTTTTTGTCTTCAAGGAGGGAGGATTAAATAGTTAACTCGTTTCTAAAGCCAAGGCTACTTGGCATATGTCACCATTTAAATCAGAAGTGAAAGGAAGTTTTAAATAGAATTCAGGTTAAGCATTGAAGTGTTCCTGGGATTTTGGAAGATGGTTTTAGCAGAAGTACCCACCATCTTCTCTGAAAATCTGAGGAATTTTCACTGTTTCGTATGAGGTCATGAATGTTATATGTATGCTAATGTGATAAAATGGGTTAGGAAAACTTTTGGTCACAATTGTTAAAGTACAGTATACACCTTAGAGAACTAAAGCTAAAGGTTAATCCTTTGTTTTGGGGGAAGGTAGAAAATGTTTATAAACTCAAACCCATGACTCTGATGATGATTTCTGCCATAACAGACTTGATTCTGAGAACATTGATTACTTCTGAACTTTGAAACTGACGTTCCCTCACTAGTTCAGCCACCTGGGAAAAGATACCATACAGAGATTATCTCTGAGGCAACTGACACATTAAATTCTTGGTGTGTAGTTCAACTACAAGAAAGGCAGTATAATTTGTTAGTTTATTTTAATAAATAGTTAAGCAAAAATGCTGACTTGATGCTTAAGTAAAAAGTTAAAAAGGAGGATGGGATATCACTACTGTTAGGTTTTGGTTAGTGAATAATGTAGGTCAGAGAGAAAATGAGACATGGACTTTGCACATTTGGAATTCTCATCAGTTTTTCTGCGTTAAAACAAATGGAAAGAAATTGAGAAAAAAATTAAATCAGGTATTACCATATTTTCTAGTGGTTTAGAATTTGCAAAGATTTATATACAATGAGATAGATAAAGAAGGTGGTTATTGCTTCTTTCATTTTATAGATAAAAATGGTCTCTGAGAGGTGGTAACTTTCCTAAGGATACTTGGCTAGTAAGTGGTAGCATTTAAAGTTTTCTGAGACTAAGTTAAATGGAATTTCCACTGTATCCTTGTATAACTTTTTAAAAATGAAAAATTAGCCTTCAGGCAAAGAACTATGTGATATTGGAGGCTGATTCAGATTTATCAGTGTACCAAAGTCTGATCTTAGGTACATCTAACGGTGTGTTAATGGTGGAGATAGGCTATAGAATTAGGTGGGTATGACATTTGTGGAGCATGTTTATATTTGAGACTAT
This sequence comes from Micronycteris hirsuta, assembly GCA_004026765.1. Lineage (NCBI taxonomy): Eukaryota > Metazoa > Chordata > Mammalia > Chiroptera > Phyllostomidae > Micronycteris > Micronycteris hirsuta. Next base: position 28,954 of record PVJI01005481.1, read on the forward strand.
GCACATGATAATCACCTTTACTTCTATTCTGAAAGATTTTACCTTTATCTTTTATGGAGTCCATCAAAGAGTTCCAGAGATGATGAAATCCTCATTAGTGGTGCAAGATTATTAAAAACTCAAAGCAGTCCCCCAAACATACCAGGCTAGAAATATGTTCCTATAGTTTAGAGATCCTTTGCTATTATGAAAACATGTTCTCTGAAAGAAAATTTGACAGAAGAAGAAAAATCGGGTCTTAAAAAATACAAGTAGTTATAGACATAGAAATCAGAATGATCAGTTGATCAATTAGCAGATATATATTGTATCTACTGGATATAACATACTAGTAAAAATAGGTATAGAAGTATTCTTTTTCTAGGCTCTAATTCACTGACATCTGCATGCTTTTGTTAATGTGACACTTACAATTCAGTTCAAGTTTTATACCCTTCTCTGTAAGGAAGAATTGATTTATAATTGGATTGATTTGTTTCATCTTTAATGCTCTGAGCTGTAATCACCAAGATTTATCAGTTTCTCTTTTTTATTTTTTCATGTTAATTATGGAATTTATTTTACTTGCTAAATAAGGCATTTAGATTAAAGAGATAAAATTTATATATTAAACAGTATTTAAGAGTGGTGTTAAAAAAGCGTTATGTAGACTTGCAAGCTGTTATTTTTCTGGCTTTCTGTAGTTACCAGTGAGTAGGTGGGTGACTTTGCCTTTAGGGGACATTTTGCAATATCTGGAGATATTTTTGTTGTTATAACTTGAGGAGGCAACTTCTGGCACCTTTGGGGGTAACACACAAGAGAGCCCCACAGCAAATGATTACCTGGCCCGAAATGTCAGTAGTGTTGAGGTTGAGACCCTAATGTGTGCTACACTTAGCTTTAAACATCCTTAACTTGTTAAACTCCAAGTACCTAAATGAGGTTTATGTTAGATTTTTTTAACATAATATAGATTTAAGCTTTACCTCTTCTAAACCAGTAATATATTAAATATGTTAAAACATTCTATTTTTAAAATAAGGTAACATAGCAATTTTGTACTTGAAGTTCTCGCCAAGGCTGTAGCCAGCTCTTCCCCCTTTCAAGTGAGTGCCCTCTACTGGTCAACTTTCAACAATGAAATACCTACTAAGTATGGACATGTTTCCTATTTAAATTGTGGGTATAATCATTTTATAAATATATACAATTTAATTAAAAGTTTCATTTTGTTTATTGTTTAAAATCTAAAGTATCTAATTTTATTCTCTGCTAATATTAAGATTACTGTATGGACAAGTTAAGCCTAACTAAATATGTAAGTGAATATTTTTAATTAAGAAAGGCAGTCAACCCAGTAAGAAAAAATAGGGGAGGTTATTTTCTTCAAGGGAATAAAGTGGCACAGCGGCTCTGAATTTCATTACAAGTACACAGGAGGTTCAATGCTTAGTGATGTGTTAATGGGGTGTTAGAAGGGCCTATTCAGAAGTGGCAAATTGCAGCAGTTCACATTTGGTAGATTTTTATAGGATTGTGGAATAGTTGTGAGCACCTGAATTTTAGAATAAACTAACCCAAAATTCAGGCACTTTATTTAGGTCAATTTAAGAATAAGTATTTACCTAATAATAACTATTTAAGCCTGAATGTTAAAAATTATTGGACAGGTTTTCTTCTAAACTTTAATTTTTATAAATACAAAGCTTTAAAAATATACAAATGAAAGCTGGTAATGGAAATAAGTGAAAGGAAGAAGTATTATGGTTTGGTATTTCTTAAGATTCTGCTTTTAACAATGCAACAGATTCCTTAATTCCACAGATACTGTTCAGTGTCCACTTCACACCGTACACCAGCCTTCCTAGGGGCTGGAGACACACTGAGGAGCAGAAGGGCCCAATTCACTGCCTTTACGGGGCTTATTAGTGTTAAGATGTATTTCGAAGAGCAGTGTTTCTAGACAGTGACTCTAATTATATATAACTTAATTTAGAGGCTTAGTGCTTTAGGAGGGCAGTACATCTCTGCATCTCTTAACTGTATTATTTATCATAGTGCCTGGGTTTATGGAACACTTATATTATTGTGATCTTAAATTCGTAGAAATGGGTAGCAAAAATAAAATATTTGAGAGAATTAAGTAGGGACATAGTGCTTACCTTGCATAATTTTTCAGCTTTTTATTTTGAAAACTTTCAAATCTATGGAAAAGGAGTAAAAACTAATAAAGTGAATATCCTTTATTCTTAAATGAGATGTACTTTATATATGTGTTTATGGCTGCTTTCGATACAATATGAGTTGAGTAGTTTTCACCAGACACCAGTTACTATCTGGTCTTTTACAGAAAGTTTGCTGACCCTATTCTAACAATAAGAACATTCCCTTTTTTAACCACAGTGCAGTGGTGAAATTTAGGAAATTTGACTTTGATACAAAAAATTATCTCATAGATAGTCTATAATCAAATTTTGTCAGTTTTCAAAATATTCTTTTTTATTTTTCTTTCTTTCTTTCTTTTTTTTTTAAGCAATTCCTTCTTTCCCCCCATCCAGGATCAAAAAATAAGTTGTCATGTCTCAAAGTCAGTTTTAACATATAACAGTTTATTAGTATTTTTTAGTTATTCACGACAGCGGTACTTTTTGAAGAGTTCAGACCAGTTTTATCCGACTGTTTCCTCATGATCAGTTTAAGCAGTTTTGGCTGGAATACTACCAAAGTGATGCTGGGTCCTCTGTGCAGCACACCGCTAGGCGTTATCGGTGGTGTTAACATTGGCTATTAGGTTACGGCGATGTGTGTTTTCTCTCTGTAAAGCTGTCGTCTCTCCCTTTTATAATTAATACGTACTCTGTGGGGAGAATTTTGAGAATATAAATATCCTGTTCAACATATTTGTACTTAGTGGGATGTAGCATCCACTGATAACTCTCACCAGAATAAATTACTACCATAGTGATTACAAAATGGTCGTTAATCTTCTAACTCTGTCATTACTGCTACATTTATTGGTTGACATCTACCATAAATAACGGCCCTCTGCTTTCATCACTTCCCTTTTTTGTTTGTTTTTTCTTATTTGTATTAATATGGACTCATGGATTCTTTTCTAGTCACTGTCTTACACTATAATTATTGATTCTCAGATTTGTCTTTGGTATACCCAGTGGACTCTTTTTCAGCCGTCTCTGTATCCTTTTGACATGTCCCCATGAGTTTTTGAGCTCTTCCTTACTTGTGTTACAGTGTGTTCCAAGTTCACCTTGTTCTTTCCATGGCCCACCCTGGATTCAGCTGTTTGTCCCAAGAGCCCTAATTTCTTCTAGTGGGGAATGATATTTAAAAATATCTGGATGTTAGGTATATTTATTGCGATTGAGGTGTCATTACTTCTATATCTTTCTCAATGGACAGAGCTAAGAAATATATTGTATTTTAAAATCATGAGTTCATTCTTCCTTACTTCCCTCCATATCTTCTTTCTCCAATGGTGAGAACCCTTGTTCTACCTTGTGTAAATTTTAATGTTAAATGTTAGACAGCTGTTGAAATAAAAACGATGTCTTAAATCTTGGTTCTTGTAGTATTACGTAAATAACACAGACTGAGTGAATTAACATTAGGTTAGCTTCTTTATTTGTGTAAGTGGGGTTAAATATTTTTCTCCATTGAGAAAAGTAGGGATCCTTTTCATTTTCAAAATATTCTTAAACCATGTAGGAAAATATTCAGGAAAAGATTGAACTATTTGTTTACATAAAAATTAAGACACCTTTAACAAAAATACAAGACATATGGAAATCTGGGGAAACTATTTCCATCATATATCCATCAGGAAGCTCTGTTATATGACTTTTAGAAAAAGGAAAAGTGGGGGTAGGATATAAATAGCCAGACTATCCACCGGAAAAAACAAAAACAGAAAACAAGTGACATATAAACATAAAAAGATACTTCATTAATATAGAAGTGCAAGTGCAAACAAATAACCTTTTTTACTTTCATGTGGCTAAGATTAAAATAACAGTGCTGGGAAGGCTGTGGAGAAATGTGTACTGCTTTTTATAAATGGGAGCATATAATCTTACAGCTTTCTGGTCATTTTGGCGATATATATTAAAATGTGAGCTGCATGTTCTTTGACTACTTCTAGGTTAGTTCAGCCTCTAGGAATTTATCCCAAGGGTTTAGTTTGTTAAGTGTTTAAGGTGAATAGACAGGGATGTTTATTGCAGTGTTGTTTGATTTTTAAAAGTAGAAATCTACGTGTCTACCAGGGACACGTAGAAATGGGAATGGGTAAAGTAATTTATGGTTATCTATACAAATCATATTATGCAGTTGTTGAAAAGGACTGGGTATTGACATTGAAAAATGTCCATTATGTAAGTTACGCTGTGTCATAGCACATTGTGGAGAGTCTGATTCCATTTATCTAAGAGAAAATATGAACATAAAATGTTGTAGGACTTATGTCAGACTTTCATTCTCTCTAGTATTTTAATTAATTTTTTTAGAGAGAGGGAAAGGGAAGGAGAAAGAGGGAGAAAAGCATCCACGTGGGAGAGAAACATCAATCAGTTGCTTGTATGCGCCTCAATCAGAGACCAAACCCGCAACCCAGGCATCTACCCTGATCAGGAATTGAACCAGTGACCTTTTGCTTTGCCAGATGATGCCCAACCAGCTGAGCCACACTGGTCAGTGTTGGAGTATTTGTTTTTAAAAATAGGTATTTACTGGTCAAAAAGTAAAAGTAATTGTTCATTTTTGAGGGAGAAAAGTCCCTCATGTTAGATTATTGCATATTTTTCAGATTATAAAATGAACTTTCCCCATTCCCCAAATTTGGGAGGAAAATGGTGGTGCGTCTTATAGTCGGAATGTAGCGTACCTGAGTTCTGTTTACATTTACATTGATAAAATGTTATTTATGTTATTAAATATTTTACCACATTTTTTGCTTCAAAATTTTTTTTCCTATTTTCCTCCTCTAAAACCTGGGTGCGTCTTATGGTCCGGTGCGTCTTACAGTCTAAAAAATATGGTACTTCCTCCCTTTTAAAGACTCAACAGATTGGATAATGTAGATGTATCTTGGATAAAGATATTAGTATCTGGCTAAGAAAAGAGTGAGAAATACATAATACAAAACATGAAAAATATATCGACATCTGTAATCATTAGGATTGGATCCATGATTGATTAGGCCTCACATTCTGACCTTGGCACCAAGTGATCGTTTATGGGAGAATACCACATGACTTCAGCAGGTTACAGATGTATGCTGATATTGTCTTTATTTTTAAAATCTGTCGTGCAACTTTTCCTTGAATTTATTGAGATTATTGAACCAGTTTTATCTCTTGGAAGTGGTACAAATTTTATTTTCTCTAGTCTTAAACTAAGATTTGACATTCTCATTATTTGGCCAATACAGTTTGGCCAAAAAGTCTATGTTTATTTTCCATAAAATAAAAGGCACATTTTTCATTTTCACCAATAACTGTATTGATTTGGATATTTTGAGTATGTCATCTATCTCCCGAGTAGTATAACACTGATTATTCTCAGTTAATGTCTCCATTTGATCACTATCCACTTCAACTGGTCTGTCTGACAGTGGAGCATCATCCAGTGAGAAGTCTCCAGCCCAAAACTTCACCAACCATTTTGACACGTTCGATCAGTCACAGCACCTTCTCCATACACTGCACATTCTGCTTTTTGTTTTTCGGTGGCATTTTTACCTTTCTTGAAGTAATGAAGCATAATGTGCCAAAAATGTTGCACATTTTCTTCCATATTCAGTATTAAAATAGCTGTAAAAAGTTCACCAATTTTGATTTTTTTTAAGTGCATGCTGATATAACAGCTGTCACAATACAATCTAACAAAATTGTTTTGAATGAAGTTAAAGACAACTAAGTGCTACTAGAGTCATTTTAGGAAGAAAAACCAAGCAAACTTTTTGTTTAACCTAGTAGTTTCCTAACTCATCTCCTGACTGCTAATCTTTCTTTCTTTCTTTTAAAGATTTTATTTACTTTTAGAGAGAGAAGAAGGGAGGGAGAAAGAGAGGGAGAGAAACATTGATTGGTTGCCTCACGCCCCCAGTCAGGGACCTGGCCTGAAACCCAGGCATGTGCCCCAACCAGGAATCAAACCAGTGATCTTTCAGTTTAGAGGCTGGCCCTCAGTCCATGGCACACACCAGCCAGGGCTGACTTCTTTCTGTAATTTGTCATGGTAATGCTAACACTGAACCTGGTAAATCTGATCTTCCTTTCCTACTTAAAAGCCTTTCATTGATTGGTATAAGGTGAAGTTCAAAACTTCTTAATACGACATTCAGACCACCCTCTGCTTCATTGTCCAGTTTTACTTCTTACCTATAATTCCCTCCAAGCTGTAGTTCTGTTGAACTTCTTGTGCCATGTATTCCACATACTGTTTATGTTTTTATGCATTCTCTTTGCTCCTTCCTGCCTGCAGTGGCCCTCCCCTGTCCTGTCTTCTTAATTCATGCAAGCAGAGTTGATCTGTGCTTCCCGTGTGTCACTGCTGTACTTTGTCTTGCATGTAGCATTGCAGTATTTCATTGTATTTTCATTATTTATTTACTTTCATACCTCCCCCATCACACATAGCTCTTTGAGGTCAGAAAGTTTCCAATGCATGTGACAGTGTATGATACTTAGTAGACGTTAGTAAGTGTTCTATGATGCAAGGGAGAATGGAATAGGTAGGTGGGGATGAACTAATAAACCATGTGCATATATCCCAAATTCCTTGTTTTTTCCCTATTTTAGTTTTAACTAGGCTATTGTACATGTTTCTAACTGTTTTTGACAATTAGTTGTCTGTAACAACCTTTGGTGGCTTATAATCAATAGTGGGGAACATATCCTATGCTGGATTTAAATCTTTTAGAAGTTACAAAATACTTCAGCATTAAGAGTAAAGATTTCTCATTTTTTCCTGTAGGTGTTACTTAAAAATATTGAAAGTATTATAATACTTAACACATTAAGAAAAAGTTACAAGTATTTCAGGTTGTAAATCCTCAAATAATACGTTAGCTGACATTTTTAGCAGGTCTATTCATATTCACAAGAGCATCTGATAGAGTCAGCAGCGTGAAGATGGAGATTAAATGGGATAATGCTTTTAATATGCTCATCACAGTGTCTGACATGTAAATAAGGGCTCCCGTAAATGTTGGCTACTATAATTTCTATTAATAATAATATGGTTACCTTTAGTTTACATTAATTTCCTTATGGTTTTTGTTGTTGTTTACTATAGTATGTCTTCCAGTTACCAGGGTTACTGCCTGAGTTGGAAAACTAAGTTGAGCATGTTGAAAGATAACATACTGAGTAACTGGTTATTATGAATTATAATAGAAAAATGACAAAACAATGTCCTGGTAGTGAATTTAATCATTTTGAATCATTTAGTTTTAACTTTCAAACTCCTGTAATGGGTCTACAGAAAAGTTTCTATACATAAAATAATCCTTAAAGACGCCTTAATAAACTGGAAAACACTTTTAAAAAATTACACAGGTCAGTGCAGAAAAGATGAAAAATTTAAATGGGCATAGGACATAAGTGATAAGAATAAATATTAAAATAAAACTATATAATATTAGTCCTCAAAGAAATGAATATTAAAACAATAAGAATTTTTAGCCTAATGAACTGACAAGAGTTTAAAGAAAAATAAAAATATAAAATTTATCAATGAGTGGTGATAAAATGGGTACATTTCTTTTTTTTTAATGGGTGCCCTTTAATGCTGTATGAAAAAATATAATGAACATATATGCACCAACCACCTTTTTCATGTCTTAGCATTCTGCCACCTTTGATTTAGATCCTTTTTCTTTTTCAATATGTAAAACTAATACAATTGGAGGCCTGCCCCTGCATTCTTCTCTGCAATCTTTCTGTCTTCCCTCTCGTAAATGTTTTTAAAACTCTGTATTGTTTGGTTTATATTTTTACATTAAAGGTTTCATATTACGTAAAAGTTGCTTGAATACATTTACTAAAATACTCTTACTATATTAAAATTTAAAAATTTATAACTTAATTGTTTACTGTAATTTAAACTCTAGTAAACTTGTACTTATTTTGGTAAGACAGTTTTATAGTGTCTGCATATATTTGCATTGAATGGATTCATTCATTTATTCAACAGACAGTGCTGATTGCTTCCTGTGTTGAAGACTTACACACAGGGTCTAGTGGTGAGCAAAACAGATGTGAGCTCTACCATCATGGAGTTCAAAGCCTAGTAAGGGGTATGGACTTACATAATTACACAATAAATACGTAGTTACAGATTACAGTATGTGATGTAAAGAAACAGGTGCTGAGGAAGGAGAGTGATAAGTCCTTTGGATTTTATTTTTAAGAATGAAAGGATACTATTTGAGGACTTTAAGCAAGCCAGTGACATTTAAAGCAGATGTCAATAATTATTTAGTAAAAATAATTACTAGCTGCTGTGTGCAGACTATATCTTATAAGAATAACAACAGAGATCCCTGCTAAGAAGCAGTTGCAGGATATTGCATGAGACACAATAGTATCATGGTCTAGGCCCTAGGGTGATGGTGCTGGTGGATACTTGGATTTGGAGTATATTTTGAACATAGGTCAGTGGTGTGAGATTGCAGGTCAGTATTAAATGCCTATCTGACTTTTCTTCGTAAGACATTTTAGGGTGCCTGCCATGTTAAGTGTCTCTCTATTGTAACGATCATTTAAAAGGAAATAAACCATTCCCTTATCGTTTACCAAAAGTGGCATTACTGTGTCAAAAGCTATGAACATTTATATGATTCTTGATTTTGCTTGTTTATTGTATCACTAGAAATGTTTGAATTCTATCTATGAAAAACTTTTGCTAGCACAGTATATTTAGAAAAGGTTTTTTTTTTTTTTTTAACTAAATTAAGTAAAACAATAGTACTTTAGCCAGGAAAGAAGGAAAATATATGGAATAACATCCTGCATTTAATATTTTATTTATTTATTTTTTTAATTTTGCTCTTTTTTTAAAGATTTTATTTATTTACTTTCAAAGAGGGAGGAAGGGAAGGAGAAAGAGAGGGAGAGAAACATCAGTGTGTGGTTGCCTCTCACATGGCCCCCACTGGGTACCTGGCCCGCAACCCAGGCATGTGCCCTGACTGGGAATCGAACCGGGACCCTTTGGTTCCCAGCCTGTGCTCAGTCCACTGAGCTACACTAGCCAGGCTTGCATTTAATATTTTACTACGTTGAGTTAAAGAGGCTTTATTTTATCATAGCTTCCAAAGGGTGTTAGTAACTATGTACCTGATCTAAAAGTTTATTCTATTTAAAAGGCTGGAAATAATACTAATTAAGAATGTTTGGTCTTGATCTTTTTCTTGTTCTATCCTTAACTAGTTTCTTTTTAGAATCTGTACTTTTTAAAACTGGTTGGGCTTTGATAACCTGTACTTTCTCAGAGTGGTGGTTTTTTTTTTTTTTTTTTTAAGTATAAAAGGAATAAATAATATGTGTTGAGAATACTTCAGATTTGTGAAAAGGTATTTTATTAGCCTAGAGCAGGATTGGCAAATTTTTCCCTAAAGGGCCATATGAGTCTTTGTCACATAATCTTTTTTTTTTTTTTACAACCATTTAAAAATATAAAAACTATTCTTAGTTCATGGGCCAGATAAAAACAAGTGGGCAGGATTTGGCCGGTAAACAATAGTTTGCTGATCTTGGGAAAGACCTTCCTTACACTGAAGACTAAATTTTTTTCAGCCTCCATATGCTTCTTTCTAAGGTTAACCTAACTCATTGTTTACACGTAGGTTGTAGATTACTTTTTCCAGTAACTGAATGTGACGCAGAACTTGGCTGTTAATATTTTTAAGGTTTGGAAAGGAAAGATAATAGGAGTGAGATAGATGGGTGAATGGGGGGGACTGCTTTCCCAGTTTCTCCATCCCTTTAATGGAGTATTCATCAAAGAAACATGTTATGAAATACATGAAAAAAGTACTAATACTCCACATTTTGAAACACAAAGTATTTGTAAGTTTTGTAAATGGGACTTTATTGAGCTATATCCGGGAGGCATTATATATGGGCAGATGGTGAGTAATCCCTCCAGATACCCCTTAAGTATAGACTTGTGTGGCTCCAGAAACTATAGTTTTTTTGTTTTTGTTTTTTTAAGATTTTATTTATTTATTATTAGAGAGAGGGGAAGAGAGGGAGACAAAGAGGGAGAGAAACAGCAATGTATGGTTGCTCCTCACATGGCCTTCACTGGGGACCTGGCCTGCAACCCAGGCATGTGCCCTCACACGGAATTGAACCGGGACCCTTTGGTTCCCAGCCCACACTCAATCCACTGAGCTACACCAGCCAGGCAGAAACTATAGTTTTTAATTTTATTATTGGTAAAACATTTAATATGTAAAGAGTAAAGAAACTGTCAACTATTAGGTTGACTTAGGTTAGTATTGGTGAGTAATACTGTGAGGTGACAGCAACAGGTAAGGAGAAGTCTTCGGTTGCTAGCCACAGCTGGGTAATAAGTGGATTGCTCTCTATTCCTCCTCTTTCCTTATACTTCAAAAACACAAACACTGGTTTTCAACTTATAATATACAAGAGTTCTTTCAAGTAATTAAGGGAATAGGTGAAAACAATAAAATGACAACCAAACATTTGAATTTTTAGTAGAAAGCTTCTTAGAAAATAAATACCCATCCTTTATTTCTGACTAATGAAATAATTCATTTTTATTATAAATAGTGTGGAAAAATATAGTTTACTTTAAAAGATAAGCATGAGATCGTAGTCTAATATGGTAGTCTTTCACACTTTTAAAAATTAAAAACCAAAAAGGGAAAGCATTTAACATAGTATCTAGTACCAAAAAAAAGAGAGAAGCAAGAGATAAATTATGTCTTAAATTATCTCCATCAAAGACAGCCTTTATTAACATTTTTATGTAATACCATCTGTTTCTAAATATATGTACAGATACATTTATACCGATGTGTACATACATTTGATTGTGATCATGCTACATATATGTGGATGAGCAAAAGTAGGTTTACAGTTGTATGTATGGAAAGTAATACAATAAAAATAAATAAGAATTTAAGAATAAACTCGGTTTGTGTAGTCACAACCATAAACCCACTTTTGCCCACTGCTTAGAGATACGTATCTTTGTATTCTCTGACTGTAAACATTTAAAAATATATCAAACACATACATTGTAATGACCATTCTCTTTTTTAATGATGGAATGGTCTATAAAGTATTTATGAAATCAAGACACTTTGGTGCTAAGCCCACACGTGGAACAGGAAGAAACAGTGCCCTTGGCTTATACTTTATACCCATCATCAGCCCTGCCTCTTATTCTGCAACACATTGCAGAATTCCTTTGTATCATTTCACATTGCATCATTTCTTTTTCTTTATCTTTTTGGAGGCCTGTTTTGGCGGAGAGTATGTGAAATCTTTAGGCATGAGTGTTAATCAGAAGTCAAAGGAAATTAGAGTTTCATTTCAAGATTCTGTTAATGTTACCCACTCCCTTTTTCTTTATTCAGTCTTAGAGTTGTGTAGTTTCTTCGAGATATCCATGTCTCTCCCTTGTCCACCCTGTCTTTAACAGAGCCCCCCCCCAGAAATTTGCAGATAGAATAATCATGCTTTTTAGAGTTATCATAGTATCCACTTGGCTGTGAGATATTGTTCCCAGGGTTTCAGAAATGGATAAGGGTATTAAAATCCTCATTGTTGACCATTCTTTTTATATTCCTTTGACTAAAAATAAAATAGATGCATGACTTCATTTGTAAACTGATTGATTTTTTTTTGCCATCTAAATCATCTTGAATAACAGTTCATAGAGCTATCCCATTTTTGTAATAATGATTTTTAATAAGGATTCCAGTCTTTTTGTTATTGATATGTACACTTGCATTGTTGAGTCTCTGTGTAATAGCTTTTTAAGAATTGTGGGGAGATACACCATATATTTTGTACTATAAGACACATTTTTTTCCCTCAAATTTGGGAGGAAAGTGGGGGTGCGTCTTATAGTCCGAATGTAGCAGGGTCACTTGTTATTAAATATTTTACGACATTTTTTTGCTTCAAAAATTTTTTTCCTATTTTCCTCCTCTAAAACCTAAATGCGTCTTATGGCCCAGTGCGTCTTATGGTCTGAAAAGTGTGTGTGTGTGTATAATAAAACTTACCATTGCAGCCATTTTTAAGTGTACATTTCAGTGACATTAAGTAAATTCACAATATTGGGTAATCATTAGTTCTGTTTTCATAACTTCATCATCCCAAACTAAAACTCTGTGCCCTCTGAACAATAACTCTCCAATGGCACCCCAGCTTCAGGTAACCTCTATTCCTTTTGTCTCTGTGACTTTACCTATTTTAGGTACCTCATTTAAGTGGAATAATAGATATTTGTCTTTTTGTGTCTCGCTTATTTCACTTAGCATAACATTTTTAAGGTTCATCCATGTTGTACTACATATCAGAATTTTATTTTTTTTTTCAAGATTTTATTTATTTCTAGACAGAGGGGAAGAGGGAGAGAAACCTCAGTGTGTGGCTGCCTCTTGCGTGCCCTCTGCTGGGGACCTGGCCTGCAACCCGGGCATGTGCCGTGACTGGGAATTGAACTGGCGACCCTTTGGTCTATATTCTGGCACTCAGTCTACCGAGCCACACCGGCCAGGGCAGAATTTTATTTCTTTTTATGATTCAAAAATATTTCACTGTATTTATATAACACATTTTGCTTAACCACTTATCTGTTAATAAACACTTGAATTGTTTCTGCATCTTGGCTATTGTAAATAATGCTGCTGTAAACATTAGCATGCAAATATCTGTTCGAGTCCCTGCTTTCAGTTCTTTTGGTTATATACCAAGGATTGGACTTGCTGGATCATGTGTAATTCTGTTTTACTTTCTTGAGGTACTGCCAAATTGTTCTACACAGTGGCTGCCCCATTTTAATTCCCACCGGCAATGGACAGGAATCTAGTTTCTCCATATCCTTGCTGACACTTGTTTTCCTTTAAAAAAAAAAAGCCATCCTAATGGCTGTGAAGTGGTAACTCACTATGGTTTTGATTTGCATTTCCCTAATGATGATGAACATATTTTCATGTGTATGTTGGCCATTTGTCTATCTTTATAGAGATATTTAGAGAGAAATGACTATTCAAGTCATTTGCCCAGTTTTGAATTGGGTTCTTTTTCTTGAGTTGTGTCTAACACCTTTATAAAAGTAAAAAGTACACCATAATAATCTAGACTGTGTTTCTCCCTTCTCAGGATTCCTACAGGAAACAAGTAGTAATTGATGGAGAAACCTGTCTCTTGGATATTCTCGACACAGCAGGTCAAGAGGAGTACAGTGCAATGAGGGACCAGTACATGAGGACTGGGGAGGGCTTTCTTTGCGTATTTGCCATAAATAATACTAAATCATTTGAAGATATTCACCATTATAGGTGGGTTTAAATTGACTATAATAAGTTGACATTGAGGAGAAGTTGTGTCTTCCATTTATTGAGTCTTTGCTAATCACCATGGATAAATTATCTAATTTAAGTTTTAGAATAATTATGAGGTAGGTAATATCCCTATTTTACAAATGAACTTCTTGAGGATTAGAGAAGTTGAGGAACTTGTTCCAGATTGCATAGTTAGTAGTGGTGCTGGAATTGAAACCTAGGGCTGTTTGACTCTCAAACCTGTGCTCTTAACCACTCTGCACTAGGGAAACAAAGCTTTGAGCTAGAGCCATTATAAAAATGAAAACCATCAACAAAATATGAAAATGGAATTGAGGCAGTGCCACTCAAATAGCCTTAAAGATAATCAAGTATAGTTAGTGTAGAATTTCTTGGAATTGGATGTTAGATATTTAAGAAACCGCCCCCCCAAAGTTGTGATAGATTGAAGTATTAGAACAATTACAGTTTTTAAAGAAACTGACAAATCAGCCTAAAACTGACTACTTTTATTAAAATAACCACTATTAAGTATAGTTTATATTCTGTTTTTTGAGGTTTATAGTTTTCATAAAATTTCATATTAAGCAAATACCCCATTCATTGGCTGTGTTCAATAACAACGAGTTTGCCTAGTTAAGAGGTTTAACATATTACTTAACATTTCTACATTTTCTCCATAGTAATCAAGAAAAAGAACTTTGGATGGGTGATAATATTTTTGTAGATTAACTGGCTTTTTATTTCATGCTGCATCTTTGAAATTCACTTAAAATTTTGAAGGAATATAAATTTTACCCCCAATTTAGAGTTTATGCACATCTTATCGAAAAAGGACTTTTACAGAATACACAGTGTAGCAACATCATCAGTGTTGTCCACATAGAAATCAAAATGTTTTCCACTTGGTGCTCTCTTTTGTGAGAAAGAAATATGAAAATTATGTTAACGTTGTAATTAATGTTTTTATAAAAACATACTTGGTTCTATACATAAATATTTAAGAATATTATATATGTTTCAAAAATTATCATTTTAAAAATTAGGCATAGTATCTTTTTTGGTCTAAAATTTTCAGTATTTTTTGTCTTAATCAGGTGACCTAACTGCATATGAACCTACTAGATTGTAGTTTTAGTATATTTCTAGGTATTTGAGCTTTTAAGAGACATAGTTCGCTATTTAAGATGGAGAATAACAATAATGGTAAGGAGAAACAAGGAACATTTGGTGTGGTGTGAACCCGGAATTACATTAAAAGTTTTCTTCCAGTCATATTTTATAAGAAAAGGTGTGTGCAATTTTTGAAAGAATATTGTATTTTTAATACCTCTCATGTAACTTTTTCCTCCCCAGAGAACAAATAAAAAGAGTTAAAGACTCTGAAGATGTACCTATGGTCCTAGTAGGAAATAAATGTGACTTGCCTTCTAGAACAGTAGACACAAAACAGGCTCAGGATTTAGCAAGAAGTTATGGAATTCCTTTTATTGAAACATCAGCAAAGACAAGACAGGTAAGTAAAATTGTAATAAATACAGATAAATCTGTTGTCTGCAAACTGTATCAAGTGATTTTAATTATTAATCATAGTTTACTAATATGTCTCCTAATAATGTCATTTTGGGAGCAGGAGGGCAAGAACATAAATAAATGTATATACCTGAGAGCAAAACTGTTATATTGTTTAATGTAATTTATCAATTTTTCTTTCTACTATATTAATATAGAAAGTAAAATAGTATTTATTTGGTAAATGTTCCCTTAAGGATATGAGAGGGCAGTGCTGCTTAATCCCAGCCCATGGTATTACTTTTGGCTTCGATTTCTTTCCACATTGAACATTCTCTTCAACTCAGCACATATTACACGCAGGACTCAAGAAATGTGGGAATTTTTTTTTTGGCTGTTACATTTATAAAGTGAAAGAACAGGGAAACAAATATTGAGTTCCTATTTTAGAAGTGCCATTAAGAGTCTTATGTCATTTTCTAGATTGAATTTTGTTGTATTTGAAGTATTTTACTTAGGTAGAACTTTTTTAAGGATATGTTTATTCTCGGAGAAAGTTTTCATTAAAGCAAGAGAATGTTTAGAAAATAAATAGAAATTCTCAGTTATTCATTCACTATGTTGTTCTGACAAAAATTAATGCCAGGTTGATCTTGACCTTTGTTTTAAAAATACCCGTATTTTAAAAGTAACTTTTTTCTCTAGGTAAAATAAAATAATTTCAGTTTATTATTTATGTATGAAATAAGAGTTTACTATATAGGAAGAATGTAGAAAGAAATAATACATAAGGATAGGATGGAATACAGTTTCCACATACTAAGAAATTGGTCAGTTTATGTTCCATACAAGATGAACATTTGTTTTGGGCTCTGTCTGGTTCCGTGTACCTGGGAGTCCAGAAAACTGTAATACTAGGAGTTAAGAAAAATCGATGAACTCATTACATGTTAAACTTACAAAAACTAGAACTTTCATTGAATTTTATAAAGGGGTAAAAATTTAAAAGTAAGCTATCATTCAGCTAGGATATTTCCCCAGTGGAAATGTACTGCTTCCTAGTTGTACAAATTTGGTACACAGTGAAGAAACAGGGAATTCTATTTTAAGTCTTTGTTTTCAGATTAAAAGCTGAATTTCTGTAGTTTGACCATAGTGCAAATGTCCCATTTTAAAACCTGTTTTATAGATTAAAGAAAGACTTGACATATAGCACTTTAGAAGAATTAAGATTTTATTCACATTCATTCCCGGGTCCAGAGGCTGGGAGGAGGTTTCATTTTTTTCTCTTTTTCTTTTGACTGGTCTTCTCTGACCAGATTCCTTGTTTTCCGTTGAGAGAGGAAGTGCTCAAAAAACATAATTATAGTATTTATAAGTTTTTCTCCCAGCATTTTCTTATGAAAAATTTGCAAATACAGAATTAAAAGAATTTTATTGAAAACATCTGCAAACCTACTACTAGGATTATACCATTAACATTTTAACTTGCACTATTTACTATTTGTAACTTTTAAAAAATACTTTTGAAACTACTTAACATTTTATTTTAAATTTTATAAAGAAAAAAACCTAAAAGGCTTTGCTTAATATAAAGAATTGCAGTTAGAGCAGTACTTCTCATACTTTAATATGCCTATGAATGAACTGGGCTCATTCAAATCTAGATTCTAATTCACTGGGTCTTTGGGACCTGTCAGTCTGAGTGTCCTAACAGGGTCTCAGGTGATGCTGATTTTGGTAGATGGACCATAGTTGGAGTAGAAAGGCAATACAGAACAATAGGAGGAGGTCTTGCTGTTCTGCAGTGTTGCCCTCCGCTTCTCATTGGATGGGCCTAAAGTAGCTGTGTCTTCTTTCCTTGTTCTATGGTTACTGTCTCAGCAGTACTAAGTGTTAATTCTTAGTGTTTGATGTTAATGCTTTAATATATATACCACAGCATTCATAATTAATCAGAAAACTACCTGGTTTCCTTTTAAAATAGCTTTTTAGGTTTTATACTTTTTTGGTGGGAGGCGGTTGGGAAAGATGTACGTAATGTGTATGATATGGAAGTGAATTAAATTTGCTTTGTATACATTTATGTGAATCATCTAGTTAAAATATCGAGTGATATAAAGGAATACTTTATTTCTTAACCTAAGTGCTCAAGTTTTCTTATATTTAAATCCCGTTTTATTGATATGTTTATGTAATTTATGTTGCTAAAATATAACTCTATATTTAGTTTCTAATCTTTGATTTTTTTATTACATAGACTTGTTGATTTGCCTATCAGAAATTTACTCATCTTCTGTTGAAATTAATTTGATAATTGCATGCTTTTGGAAAACTTTATAAAAATTTATTCAAGTACTAATTGTGGAGATTATAAAATGAAACATTTAAATTTTATGAATTTTACATCTCCAGTGTTTTGTGAAAATTTAAGCCCTATTTTCTGCAGAATATTTTGTTACTTATTTGCCAATTTTTATTTGCTTTTGAAAAAAATAAATATATCCTTGTTGTATTTTATTAACAGCGACTTATTTCATGCCTCCAGTTTTGGTCTTGAGCATGAGTCTAAAACACAAACACCAAAGAGAATTAGACTCAAGTTAGTAGGAATAGGACATTCATTTCGAGCTTCTCATAGGTATAAATCAAGGGCTGGCACACTTTCTCTGTTAAGGGCCAGATAATAAATACTTGAAACATTGTGAGCCACCAAGGGTATCCATTGCATTTTTTCCTTATAACTCTTTATGAATGCAAAAATCATTCTTAGCTTTTGGGCAGTACAAAAAATAGACTGTGGCTACATTTGGCCTTCTGGTTGAAGTGTACTGATAGCCAATTCTCTGGGGAACTGTATTGTTTGATTCAACACTAAAGGTAGGGCAGACTTTCCAACTTAAAATTACTAATGTAAGCCTGTAAAAATTTATGGTAAAACTTTCTGTTCCGTGAAAGGGAAATAGAAGGGGGAAAATCAGGGAAATTTCTTCTAGTACTTTTTTAAGATAAGGGTTACTGAATATATATTTTACTAACTTTAAAAAGCCCTCTACATGGCTAGGATATAATGAATTATATTTATTTATAATCATTTTAGTCCTCATCTGAACTGCTAAGGTAATTTTTATTTTCTGCTAGTATGCTGTATGTGATCCCTATGTCCCCTACTTTGTAAAGACTGCTACCTAATTTATATCTATCCAGGCAGTTAGGAATGGCCAGATTTTCCTGGCTTCCTTGGGTAGTGCAGGGCAGTATAGGCAAAGGCTGTTGAAACCAACACGTTGGCACCATGGTAGTCAGCTGTGTGTTTTCCAGGCTGCCAAAATCAAAAGTGGGAGGCTCAGTAAACTGGATGACTGAAACAGAATTCTCAGCACATCTGCTACTCCTGGTTCAGCTTTTTTGCTTTCTGGAGGTCTCAACTTGTGCATTATGTGAAAATTAGTTTTATGAACTTAAAAATTTTGAGTGATTGCGTCCTGGTTTTTGTTCTTAATTTCTAGATACCTAAAATTAGTTGTTAAAGACCTCCATTAAAGAAAACTTTTTTTTATTAAGATTTTATTTATTTATTTTTTAGAGAAAGGGGAAGGGAGGGAGAAAGAGAGGAAGAGAAACAGCAATGTATGGTTGCCTCTCACATGGCCGTCACTGGGGACCCGGCCTGCAACCCAGGCATGTGCCCTGACTGGGAATCGAACCAGGATCGTTGGGTTCCCAGCCCGCGCTCAATACACTGAGCTACACCAGCCAAGGCTAAAGAAAACTTTGACCAAATCATTTTAACAAACCAAACGGAAGGCGTTATGTGCCATATTTTTGTTTAATAGCAGTTGAATTTGTGTACATGAGATCAATATTTTGGACTTTAGCTTTTTATGAGTTAAAAATGGAACAGTTACTGAGTACCTGCTGTGCACCGTACCAAGCCTCCCAATTAGGGGTATTGCTGCATTTCAGTAATACCTAAAAGATGGGCTATAGTTTGAAAGGTTTCTTGAGAAATTTGGCATTGCAAATTTGCTTTTTAGAGTACATCTTGTTCTTCCCATTCCTCTCCCCCAAGAAAGCTAGTATTCTTGTATCTGTCTATAACTAGGATGTTTGAAGTGTTATTTCCTTGAAAGAATTTGGGAGAATTTTTGCAGATAATAAGCCATTCAGTAGGAACAAATACTTGTTTAAAAAGAAATCTCTTAGTGAAAACACTGTAGACACCAGAATATGGAATGGTGCTCTTAACAGTTCTTTCTCTAGTATGGAATGCAGTATTACCTTAGTCTCACAAGTATGTTTTCAGATAATAGCTGAGCTGAAGATACCATCAACTACCTTGATTTAAAAAACGTACATGTACAAACTTGTGCACTTTTGTTCCTAATAAGTATTTTCAATTGTTCTTAAAGTTTGGTAACTGACATTTGAAAATGAGTACATGTGGCAATAAGCTATATTCTCAGGAACAAATCATTAAGTGCCATTTAAGAGTTTAGCAACTAGCCACAGTTGGATATTGAATATGTTTCAGCTATACTTTATATTTAAAAATTACCTTCAAATTTTGTAATATGAAACCAGCATTCTGTGCCAGTGCCAGTAGTTTAAGGTACACACAAGGATAAATAATCCTTATGTCAGTATGATCTTGAAACATGTTACCAAAAAATTAGAAATATTTAAAATCTGAGAAAATATGGTAAATAGTTGATTCATTAAAATACAATTTAAATTTCTTAGTAATAAAAATTAGTGAAAAGCCACTTTGGAATAACTGTTTCTCACTATTATTTTAGCCACTGAGGTCCTAATACTGAATATTTTGGTGGTGGGTAATAGTCTCTTCTTTTTAATCATTGGCTTCCAATTCTCTCTCTGCATTGCTGGAAACAAAATCATATATTTTGGTATTGGTGATGGGGATGTGCACACTTATAAAGTAGATTCTTTCAAACTGATTTTAGAAATAAATTACAGTCAAACTTTGCTTCTGCTAAATTAATAGAGGACCAAAACCCTGCTTTTCTCCTCTCATAGCATGTTTTAAGTACTTCTACATTGACCTTGTAACTTTTTAAAAACAGTAGAAAATCTTTACATTCTTAAAAAATATGAGCTTTTACCTGGTTTGTTTAATTCATACATTTAAATTTCTTTCATTAATTTTCAAATTGAAAGAATTATTTGTGAAAATATCAAATGCCAGTTCATGCTTTACATTTTACATGCTTATATGAAAGTCATTTTGATGCCTTAAATTATTTATATTATTGAACATTGATAATTTCAAATATATATATTTTTTCAAGGACTTAGGAGTAAAAATAATTTCTCTCTTTGAGAATTAATGGTAAATATAAAATATTAAAAATTTTTATACAGGTACAAGTGGTTATATAATTTAAAGTACCAACATATTTAATGACTTCAGAAAGTGGTTGGAAATTTTTATTTTGCAGTGAGCTTAGCTAGCTAGTTGATTAAATTGATTTCATTAAAAATAAGATACAAATTTTCTTGGGCTATAGTGGTTTTTATATGAGATAGCTGAGTAGAAATATATCACTGGGTGATATAAGTAACTTTTGAGATGTACTTTTTCTTTAAAGATTTTATTTATTTATTTTTAGAGAGAGGGTAAGGGAGGGAGAAAGGGAAGGAGAGAAATGTCCAGTGTGAGAGAGAAACATCAACTGGTTGCCTCTCATATGCTCCCAGACAAGGGACCGAACCTGCAACCCAGGCATGCCCGAGCAGGAATCGAACTGGCGACCTTTCCCTTTAAGGGACAACCCCCAACCAACTGAGCCACATTGATCAGGACTTAAGATACACATTTTATTATATAAACAACATATTATTTAAATGCCCACTTCTTAACTGAAACTGAGTTTTATGAATTTAAAGTCTTACTTTAATGGTAAATTACCAAACTCTAGTGAAGGAGTTCTTGATATATTTTTGAGATTTATAAAAAATTAACATACCCTACAGAATTGAAGTACCTTTTTTCTTTTAACTATGTAAATAAGCAATGGATGTGCAATGACTTCTGCATGCAAAAATTAAGCCTTAGCTGTTGACTTACTTCAGTTAATACTTAAATGGCCGATTCTTTGTGCCTGATTTAATTTAAAACTACAAATCATACAATTGATATGTGTTAGCTTTTGAGGTGCTGAGATCATTTGGTCACATTCAGTTCATAGAAAGACTGATGTTACCAATCCCAGAGAGTTAAAATATTCCAACCCCCATAGTAATTAATTCATTCCTAAAATTAAAATTTAAAAGGAAACATTAAGCTTAAGTTAAATGTACAATAAAATAGACCAGCTTTCCTAAGCACTTAAATCATTCTTTGAGAAGAATTCACACAGATATTACCTCTTTCAAATTAATTTCCACTACATGTAGATTAATATTTGTGTGTGTTTCTTTTTTAGATATAAGCTTCTACTTCAGTGGTATAGTTTTCTGGACAAACTGAAAGTACATTTAACTAAACACCTTGTCCCCTTTGACCATGGCCTAATTTTTTGGACTGTGAAAGACATTAAAAACTTCATTGATCGCCATATAACCATAGATGATTGTGTTTGTCATCATAGCTTTCTTTCCATGGTCTTAGGCGGAAGTTCCTTTTGCCTGTTTAGAGTATTTGAATTAGAATAGAAAGTATGAGGCCAGTATAAGTGGAGACTGTTCTAAAAATTATTTTTAAAACTTGTAATCAGGATACAGAATGCATTGCTACTGTTTTATGTTAAGCAATTCATAATGTTTAGAATTTTATGGTGAACAGCCCTCATTTAGCAGTTTTCTTTAAATAATGTCGTTATCCATCTACAAAAGTCCCAGTTTCAGCTCCATTTGTCCATCCTGGAAATTCACTGGACAGTGTTGTTGGAGGGAGAACTCCAGATTCCACTCTCTTCACCTGCCTTTTTTTTGAGATGTGTATGTGTCAGGGGTTTTGTTTTTTAAATAAAAAACAACAAAGGTTAAAATCCTCTTTGTACCACTTTTCTCCTTCCTTCCCCTTCAGGGTTGGAGTCGGAGGAGTGGGGATCAGTGCTACCTCATAAAGCATCTGGTCTCCCTAAGTCAAACAATTTAAGTCTGACTTTAGGTTTTGATTAATTCTATGACTAGCAAACTAAAATGATTGCACTAATACAAATACTTAAGTTTTTCATCGTGTCCTCTAATTGCCAATTTAACTTTTTTAACTTCTAATTCCATTACAAAAACTGACTTTAAAGAACAAACCAGGATTCAAGTCATATTTTAAAACTGCATCCCCAGTTTTATTCAAGCAATCTGATGTCTGTTTTAAAAAGAAATTCTCAAGTAGAGCTCATAATTTCAAACTTCTTGCACATGGCTGTCCCCAAAAATTATTATTACCAATGAAACAGACTTTAAAGAAGTTGTGTTTTACAATGCAGAGAGTGGAGGATGCTTTTTATACATTGGTGAGAGAGATCCGACAATACAGATTGAAAAAAATCAGCAAAGAAGAAAAGACTCCTGGCTGTGTGAAAATTAAAAAATGCATTGTAATGTAATCTGGTAAGTTCAGCATATTAATTTTGGCAGAAAGCAGATGTCTTTCAAAGGTAACAAAGTAGCAACCACTTTAGACCTACCTAGGTGTGGGCTTTTAATTTGAAATAGTAAAAGAAACCCCAGAGGGAGGTGGGTGGGGAGGGACAGATGAAAACGGTGAAGGGGGAATAATAGGTTAAAAAGAAAATAAAAAATTTCCAGGAAGAATTAAAAAAAAATTAAATATCTTTTAAAAAAGAAATCTATAGTTCGTTTCCATAATTGGTATATTTTTAACTTATGGGTATTAATTATAATTGAGGCAGTTTTGGTGCCTATAGACTAATCTACATTTGTCACAGGGTCTAGAAAGAAAAAATACTAAGGAACCGTATAGAGTAATATGGCTGAATGGTCCAGAAGGTGGAAAAGGGGCACTCTTAGCAATTCTAACTCAGTGGTGTCAACATCACTTTTTACCCAAGTCAACAACCTGGGAGTCTTCAGATGACTCCTTCATACTTCTTTTTCACCCCCATGTGGAGACAGCCACAAATTCCTATGATCTTACACTCTCACTTTTACTACATCATCAGTTCAGGCCTCTTTGTTTCTTCCTGGGACTATTAAAACCTTTTATTTGGTTTACATGTTGCCGCCTTCCTTCACAGTGCAACCAGAGAGATATACTTAAATATCATTCTCTTATCTTTAAATCCAGTCACTGACTTCCTGTTAACTATGGAATAAAATCTCAAATTTCATAGCATGTTACAGATGGCTCTTAACATATTTTTACCCTCCAGCCTTTGGCCTTAGCTCTAAAAATTTGAAAATTTTTTTGTCCTTATGTAAATGAACACCATGTATTTTCCTTGAGGCTTGGCTATTGCTCTTGTTTGGAATAATAGTATTCTTATCCTCTAGTCTTAATTAACTAACACTCTTTCATGATTCTCTAATCTGCAGTCTAAGGATCTTTCTTCAGTCCCTTAGACTGAGTATACTGCCCTTCTTGTATATTCCCAGTATACTGTTTTTAACTGTTATGCACTTACCCTGTTATGTTGAAATAATGCCTTTTATATTTGATTGTTGTACTGTAAAATCTTAGCAAGCCAGAATCATATATTTTTAAATTTTGCATGACCATGGCCTAATGAGGTTCCTGGAGCTTTTAGCTGCTCAGTTGGATTTTATTGTGTGAAATTTCTCAATTTCCTTTCTTAAATTAACCCATATTAAATTTGGTCTTGCTCAGAAAACATTTCACTCAATAGATGCCATAAACTTTATGCCAAAGCTTAAGATTTTGATGTATGTTGTTTGTAATAAATAATGTTCTGTGAGAAGGTGAGATAAAATTGTAAGTTATCATTTATTGTGTGGGTTAAACTAAACGTAGGTAGTCTTTATTATATGAATTTAAGGTCAGAAATAATGTGGCTTCCAAAAGTATAACATACACATCTGAATAGATTTTGTTCTAAAAGATAGTATGTGGTCTAATACCAATCTAAACTCAGAAGAGGAAACAAAACATGACTGGCGTTAATTTTTATTGAAATTTATGAACTCTTGGTATTTTTTAGTATCATTATCTAACGAATATATTAACTTAGAAGGTGTAGTAAAATTTAACTATTGCAATGCAATTTGAAAAGTCAAACGTCTTACATTACAGTAGCCATGACCAGATTTAAATAAGTTTAATTTTTAATTAAATTTAATTTAGTTTTAATTTTTTATTTTCTCCTCATTATCTTACTATTAGATTTTTTAAAGTAGAACTATTTAGAATAAAATAAGTTTTGTGCTTTAATTTTTATTTAAATAAAGATGGAATCACATACTTTTCTAAAATACCTCATTTGTGCAAACTATATTTTCAGTGCCTATGTATTGTGAATGTCAGATAACTGGGCATGATGAATTGAATCCTTGTTTTTTTCAGTGGACATGGACAGCAAGGAAAAAGTATACTTGGTAATACTTAACATTTTAAATGAAAATATTTTTACAAAATTAACTTTATAATGATAAATAGGTACCAGTTAGTTTTAGTTAAAAATTGGATGAGTGTAAACAAAATAATTACTGGGATACTACTTTTGTCTTATATATGTGTATATGAGAATGACTAGTTCCTTTATTAAAAAAAAGGCATTTACTGCTTTGTTTTGATTAATTATAACATTTCCCTAATCATTGAAATTATTTTAGTAAGATTGGATAGAAAGGAAAATTCAGTGCAATATGAACCTAAAGTATTTTCCAGAATCTTAGAAGATAACATTAACAGATTTGAGTTTTGTTGTCTCCTATATACTTGTATTGTTTTCAACTTAAAATGTGTTCTCTGCCCTGGTTGGTGTAGCTTAGTGGTGTAGGATTGAGTGCGGACCTGCGAACCAGTCCCCAGTCCTGGCACATGCCTGGGTTGCAGGCCAGGTCCTCCGTAGAGGGCGCACGAGAGGCAACCACACGTTGATGCTTCTCTCCCTCCCTTTCTCCTTCCCTTCCCCTCTCTCTAAATATAAATAAATAAAATAACTTTTTAAATGTGTTCTCTGTATCCATCTTATGGCTTTTCCTTTCATCTGCTTTAATATTTTAGTACGATTGATATTTTTCTTCATTATAAAAATTGAAATAGAGTAGACTGCGTACAGATAAGTGATCAAAGAATTTGTGATGGTTAAGTGAGGTGGATTAGATTCTCTTTTAAATATTCCATTTTAAGGGTTTAGAATTATAAATTAGGGGACGGTGAGCTATAAAATTATTTTTTATTTTATCAGAAGTTTTTGCTTTTTATTTGTTAAGATGAGCATGAAGGTTTATATATATTAAGCTTTGATTATATTGCTGATAAATTGTTTTATCACATTTCCTCACTACTTTGGGTGAAACAACATATATCAGTAATGGTATCACAGAGTGGGGAGCATTCAGTGAGTGCAGCTTTGCGGCTTTATTGGGGAACTTTTCATCATTGGTATTCAAATCAGTAATGCTGGTTTTTATCATACTAATAAGTGTTTAAATGTGAGCAGGCCTCTCATTACTACTCTGTTCACTTTTAAAATATTGGTAATACTTTTTTGACTTTAGATCTGTTGTGAAAATTAGATAAATGTAACTTGAGGCCCGGCTGGTGTAGCTCAGTGGATTGAGCGCGGGCTGGGAACCAGAGGGTCCCAGTTCGATTCCCAGTTGGGGCACATGCCTGGGTTGCGGGCCAGGCCCCCAATGAGGGCCATGTGAGAGGCAACCGTACATTGCTCTTTCTCCCTCCCTTCTCCTCTCTCTGAAAATAAATATATAAAATCTTTAAAAAAAAAATGTAACTTGAAAATGCCCTCATTTAATTTTGCTATGATTTTGAAATACTAATTTTGGAAGATTTTGGTAATACAATAAAAGAGAAATATCAGTTAAATTTTAAATTATTTTCAAGATAATGTAACAAATGTGTTTATATGAATATCCATAGAGATGGCTGAAATGACTAAAAGCCCCATTTTCATTGTTCTTAAAGTGACTTGATTTATTCAACTTCATTTGTTGGGTATTTGTTCCTAGGGCTCCCTCTAGTGTCTAGGTTTAAAAATATCAGTATGTTAACAGGCTTTTAAAAATTACTACTCAGGTGAAGAGATTTTAAAGTATATTGAGGATTACATTTCTCTTTAATTTTTAAATTTTTACTTTTTAATTTGCTCTAACAGGGACATGAGAAGAGTTGGCGTGCATAGATCTTGTATTACTTCAGTATTGCATGGTTAAAATCTACCCTGCTACCATATTTAGAGTGCCACTTTCACTGTTAGGAATTATTAGATTGAAAATTATTCCGTTTTATAATCACTTTCATCCAATACTGATTTAGATACATTGCTTTGGTCACAAATAGATGCTGGCCAAATGGATCACAATGACCAAATGGATATTTCTTTGAAGATGAAGCATTTGCTTTATATGGCAAACTTTTGAATACTTAATATACTAAAAAGAAACTAAACCAATAAAAAATAAAAGAATCTTCCCTAAATTGGTAAATTATACCACTCTTTAAATAATTTAGCTCCATTCTCTACAAATCTGAGTATTACATTTCTCAAAGTAGTGTCTTGTGTTGGGGTTACTTTAAATTTCTTACTTAAATGATTGAGTATAATTGAAACCAGTGCCTTAACACACCTGTTTATAATATTTGAAACACTGGAAGTATATTCAAATACTGTTCACCTCTTGGTATTATCTAAATCTGGTGATTTTAAATAAGCATTGAAACTGCAAATATTGTTACTGTGAGTATTTATGAAATAGTTTATACTTGCATGGCTTAATATCTAATGTCTAGAAACTCAGGGATAATTAAGTGTAAATACATATTCATACACATGCATATGGATTTTGGTTATTAAGGTGTGCCAATATGTAAAAATTGGTAGCAAATTAAGTTCTGGGAAAATGTCATTTGTGAAGCTTATGTAAGATTATCTGCCATTACTTTTTATTGCCTTTGGTTAAAGTCAGTGTTCTTTATAATATTGACCAAATATCCATGAAGAAGACATTAAAGAAGCATAAAAGTATGATAAATATTCACTTGCCTAAAGAAAAATGTAAAGTGTCCTTATTCTTTCTCAGTATTGGTGTTTCCATTAGTTTATCTGTACACCTCAAATCATCATATATATTCACATTTTAATACTTGTTATATATTTCAGGGTGTTGACGATGCCTTCTATACATTAGTTCGAGAAATTCGAAAACATAAAGAAAAGATGAGCAAAGATGGTAAAAAGAAGAAAAAGAAGTCAAAGACAAAGTGTACAATTATGTAAATACAATTTGTACTTTTTTCTTAAGGCATACTTAAGTGATAATTTTTGTACATTACACTAAATTATTAGCATTTGTTTTAGCATTACCTAATTTTTTTTCTGCTCCATCCATACTGTTAGCTTTTATCCTGAATGCTTATTTTAAAATGACAGTGGAAACTTTTTTTCCTCTAAGTGCCAGTATTCCCTGAGTTTTGGTTTTTGAACTAGCAATGCCTGTGAAAAAGAAGTTGAATACCTGAGATTTATTTCTTGGGGGTTTTGGTGCATGCAGTTGATTACTTCCTATTTTTCTTACCAATTGTGAACTTTGGTGTGAAACAAATTAATGAAGCTTTTGAATCCTCTCTATTCTGTTTTATCTAATCACATATATACTAATTATAACTTCAGTTGAGATTTCACGATTGGTTTTACAGAAACATTGAGGGAACATGAATTTCTGAGCTTCCTGTAGATTCTTCTTATAGGCGTCATGTCCTCTAGTTTCAGCCACCCCTAATGAATGTAAATTTACACTGTTCATAAAGGGTTTCTTCCTCTTTCCACTATTTGTTATAGTCATGTTCCGCCAAATATTATATTTTTTCTATAAAAGGAAAAAATGGAAAAAAAGGGCAATGGAAAATTATTAAAAGGCCATTTACTTTCCATATGAGATAAATTCCTATAATACTCTGAATAGCTTTTTCTGTTAATGGAGATCTGGTATGTAATGAAGATTATCGCAACCATTTGTGGGCTATATTTACATGCTACTAAATTTTTGTAATAATTTAAAACATTTTAACACATGTAAAAATCTCATAGGAATTAAATGTAGTCCCCATGTGTCAGATTGCTGTTTCCTAGAATAACTTTAAACCTTTTCTTGAACTTCAGTCCTTAAACATAGTTTTAATTCTTGTATTAAAGATTGTTTGAACCAGTTAGCTCAGCAGGCGTTAAAAAGCCCACGTGGAAGTCCTGTGTGAACCTGTGAGCTCCACTGTGCGTTTCACAGTGTGGAGAGCGTCCCCGTGGCCTTCCGTGCTGTCACGCCTTGGTCAGAAATGGGGACTGGGGGAGATTGGGCTAGCTCAGCAAGATGCATTCTCACTGTGTGGTGGTTCTGCTTACAGATCAAGAACATCACTTAAAAAAAAAACTTTAAAAAAAAATTATTTTAAATGAGATTTTGGGGTGGGGATGGAGAAGACTAATTTTTTTAAACAATGAAGGGGAAAAGTTTCAGAGTCTCTAGTATTGCCTAGTTCTCTTAACACAGCTAAAGTAATATTTCATAAAATTTTCTAAGTCTGGTCCATATTTTAAGAATAATGCTTAAAACTAGGTAAATTAACAAACTGTTTATTTCGTTGCATTTAAAATTTTCCTTCAGATATTTGAAGTGAGAAGGTATGTTGACGTGAAAATAATCATTGAACTAGGAGGAAAGTGACTTGGATTCTGGTGTCTTTCACAACTCCAATTTTGGGCAAATCACTTATCCACTTCTTTATGTTAAAATAAGTCATCTCAAGGTTATAGCTAGCATTACAATTATGTGATTTACATTCAGTTTACATAAAAATATGCCTACTTGTCACTGTCAGCACAATCTGTAACTTATCTGTGTTACCATCTTTAGCGCCAGTCTTAGGCAAAATTGTAAAAGAGGTGAAGTTTATTCTTGAATATCCTCTCTCCATATTTAACACCCTTCTCCCGTGTGTGTCATCTTGCCTGCCTTCTGTACGACCCACAGCTTGATGCTTTTCCTTTTAATGTGGCTAATTCCCCTACACTCAAGATTTATTGATGCTTTAGATATCTCCTTGAAGACTTCCCATCAAGTCACCTCAAAATGCCTTACATCTTATTTCCTCAGGCTCAGCATGACCTCACAGATACTACCATGAGATTGGACCTAATGGCTAATTTTGAGGTGGTGGCTGTAACAATTTAACCTTGATCCTTTGAATATTACCTGTTTGCTGCCTGGTCCATTAGTGACTGTGTAGGAATTTTCATATCTTCTATGAGTAGACAGAACCCTATCCAGCGGAAGAATAATTTAATAAGGGAAGTGCTGAAAGAATCCCTTAGATAATCTATAATTAGGACTAGCCCTGGTAACAGTGACATATTGCATTGTCTTAATAATTAAAATCTTACAATAAAAATGTTAAATTTAATTCATGAAGCTTACCTGTTAGCATGGTTCATTAATTCCACATACTTGAGTGCCTACTAATTGCCAGGCACTACACTGGAGATACTGTGGTAAAGGGGACTTAATCCCTTTCCTAAAGTAAAGTAGGGCTTATGTTCTCGAGTGGTCTGATACCCTCACGAGGCATTTGGCACATGACCCAGAGATAACGTAATGCGTATTTTAGTTTTGTAAGGAAGGGAGTTGGTCTCTAGGTTTCTTCCATTTCTGGAGTAATTATTTAGCTCTGATTCCATTGTAACTGGTTAATCAAGCTACTTTATGTAAATTACTTTCATTTCATTGTTTTAAAGGAGGAAACTTGATTACGTATTTTTTATTTGGCATAATTGTGTGATTCTATTGGGACAGTTATAGTATACATTAAGTTGTATGACATAATAATATTAAAATTCCCAAGTGTATAATATTCTGGTTGGTCTCTTTGTATAAGTAATTAAAATGGACTTTTAAAATTAAATATTAAATTCTAAAAGTTATGTTTATCTAAGTATGAATAAACAGATGCCTGAACTCATTTACAGAAAATGAAATTTCTGTGTAGAAATCATGATTTCTGAAATGGTTTGCTAAACTAAAGGTGTATAGAATATCATCTAGGTGGGATGTCCTCTTTTTGTTTCTACCCAAGAGAAAGAAATGGCCAGACTTTAAGAATAGCAGTGCATAATTGAGTGAGGGAATTTTAGGACTCTTGCATTTTTGACATAGCTGGACAATTTTTTTTTAAGCAGTGGTAATTATCCTTTATTATATGAATTTTAAATGATTTGACAAAGGTTGTTTTCATAGAGATTTTAAAAGGGGAGAGATGATCCTAGAAGTAACATAAATATTATTTAATTATTATAGCCTTACAGATAAAAATCCTTGTTGAAATTGAAAAAAATGCTAAATTACATAGTCTTAGACATTAACATGTTTGTGGAACAATGTAGCAGAAGTCTGTGTGTAATTTGAGTGGATATTCTCAGTTAGGAATACTAGGCTCTATTTTAACTGAGTCACACTGCATAGGAATTTAGAACCTAACTTTCATAGGTTATCAAAACCTTTGCCACCTGCACAATTTTGTCCTAGTATATAATATAAAGAAATCTTGTGAGGCATGTTAAGTTGCAGTTTGCATAAATTCATCTCATTTGTATTCCAGTGACATTTTTTTCTCCTAGTCATTTTTTTTCTAAACAAATATACACAGTTTTTTTGTAGGCAATAAAAACTGTCATTTGTATTTGTCAAAAAGTAATAATTTCTTGATAATTATGTATTAGTGGTTTTAAAAAACCTATCAGTTACTATAAAACTGAATTTATATTTAATAACTTCCATGTTAATATTGGGTAGCACGAAATCGGTTTTGATAAATTCAACAGCATACAACTGGTAGCTGCAAATTCTTTCAGAAAATGAAAATTACTTTCTACAGATATATTCAATCAGTTCTTAAAACACAGTCATAACTAGATTAATCCTTGTTTTAGTTTAATAGTTTTAAGTGCCTGTTTGGGCTGATGCTAGGTAATTTAGATGAATTTAGGGAAAACAGTTATTACCTACAGAAATATCAGTTGCAGAGGGTCCACCTCCCCATAGAGCTAAATGGGTTATGTCATGTTTTATCCAAAAGTTTCCAGTTCCACTGTCTTGTGTTTTCATGTTGAAAATACTTTTGCATTTTTCCTTTGAGTGCCAATTTCTTACTAGTACTATTTCTTAATGTAACATGTTTACCTGGAATGTATTTTAACTATTTTTGTATAGTGTAAACTGAAACATGCACATTTTGTACATTGTGCTTTTTTTGTGGGACATACGCAGTGTGGTCCAGTTTGTTTTCCATCATTTGGTTGCGCTGACCTAGGAATGTTGGTCATATCAAACATTACATTTAAAAATGACCACTCTTTTCATTAAAATTAACTTTTAAATGTTTATAGGAGTATGTGCTGTGAAGTGATCTGAAATTTGTAATATTTTTGTCATGAACTGTACTGCTCCTAATTATTGTAATGTAATAAAAAGTTATGGTGTCTATGACAGTGTGTATTTCTTCGTAGAAACTTGAAACATTTGCCCCCACAACTGATATGGAGTAGTTTATAAGCCACAGACACTATAGTGTATTAGTAAATCTTTTTTTTGCAGCTTGTAAGTTAGAAATATTCTTTATATATGAAAGGTGCTGTGAACATTATATAAAGGTTTAAGTATTTGCATAAGCTTAAGACCATTTTAGGTTTAAGTCCATTGCCATGTTAACTCATTTAGAAGTACGTACAAAACAGATCTGCCTTTATGACAAAAAATAACATTATTTATTACTTTTAATCAAAGAAGGTAATTGATACACAACAGGTAAAATTTGTTTTAAGGCCCAAAGGGAGCTAGCAGCAAAATAATGGAAATATCGAATAGGTATGTATGAAATGCCAGTTGCTGGCGGGCTATTTCAAGATCAGAAGTATTCTTCATATCATGACCAGATATTTGATTTGTAGTGAACCTTGCTAATGTACCAAATGGAGCCAAAAATAAGGTACTCCTTCAAAAATTAAGAGAATAAATGTTCAAGAAGTTACTTTGCCTAGTTAAACATGTGAATTAAGTGGCATTGTCAGTAAAATGGAGAAATGGGCTAAGAATAATTGGCAAAAACCTATTAAGTGAAAACCATTTAAGTACACTATTTTTTCATTTGAAATTAGGTGTTCATTAATTTATAATTTGTAGTTAGCAACATTATGTAGCTAAGTTTCTATTTTAGTGTAAAATTGTGCATAAAGGATTGCTGATAAAACTCAGTATGAATAGAAGTTGAAACTCATTTTTAGTTCAGTAGGGCAGCTTAAGTATTTTTTACATGATGTATATATGTTCTCATTTTAAGTTAGAATTATTTTTATATTTGTTATACATAAAGAGATGGCACTAGTTCTGAGCCAAATTATAGTAATGATTAGTTAGTTAGCTTCTTTGGTATCTGAATAATAGCGTTGTTTCATAGCTCTGTATTTCCTAAGGAAATATAAGGCTTCTAGTTCTTTCATTACAAATTCACCCCGTCCAATAAGTTCTTTGATCTTCTCTGGGTCCTTCACATCTTTGTTTTTAAGGAAAGCATTCTTCAGATGCCTTTTAAAATAGTCTGCTCCTTTTGGATACTCTCGTCCAAGGTACAGCAGCTTAAAAAAGAAAGATTACATATTTCTAAGCAATCCTTGTCATACATATAATAATATTTATAAAATTGGCAACATAATTACTTACATTTTTATAAAGATTCCGTACTTCTCCTCGTAAAGTATTGGCCATTTTCATTTATCATGGATAATAACCACTTTTATACACAGCATACCTAAAGAAAAGAAAAGTCACTTTGCAAATAACTGTTGTAGTCAAAAAAGAAGCAAAGGAAAAAGATTTTACATTTTGGGAAAATGCTAACATTTTTTTTTTTTTATCACATTAATGCTTTGAGCACTTTTATGTTCCAGGTCCTGGGATACAGCTATGAACACTGGTCAGATAAGATACCTGCTCTCACAGAACTAACATCTCCTGAGGGAGACATAATAAGCAAATTTCCTTATCGAAGGAAGACCATTCTGCCTGGTCAAATCTAGAAGGGTGCTATCTTAAGAAAGGCTAAAGAGAAGGAGAAACTGGTGGTGCAAGTCAACCAGGCTCATGATTAATGGCAGATGGACAAGAAGGTGGGTGGTGAGGAGGAAGTGAACAACCCAAAAGGGGTTACATGAGCAGGCAACATTCAGTGGGATGATACTCTCTTATGTGTAATTCGTTGGTGCTGCACGGCAGATGGCTCCTTAGTCTGGGAAATGACAAACTAAACATAGAAAACAGTTCACAATACTTGTTATAATTGTGGGGATTAAATCATAACATTCCTAACATCGTAAGCAGGCCCAAAGTAAATGTCATTTACCGCCTCCTTTAAACTAATTCCCATTTTCCCAATGATCTACAAAAACCTTTTTATACTGTATGGGCCTCATTAACAATTTTTCTTTTGAAATAATTTCAGTCTTGCAACATTAATATTTTTTCCTGGACTATTTGAGAAGTTGCTAACCTGCTGTCTGATCCACCTGAATACTTTGCACAGCCATCCAATAGAAATATATGAGCCCGGCTGGTGTAGCTCAGTGGATTGAGCGCGGGCTGGGAACCAGAGGGTCCCGGTTTGACTCCCAGTCGGGGCACATGCCTGGGTTGCAGGCCGGGTCCCCAGTGAGGGCCATGTGAGAGGCAACCATACATTGTTCTTTCTCCCTCCCTCTCCTCTCTCTGAAAATAAATAAATAAAATCTTTAAAAAAGTATATATATATGAGCCACCTACATAATTTTACATTTTCTAGTAGTTCATATTAAACATAAAATAATTTTAATAACATTTTTATATTTAAAATACTATTTCAATGTGCCATGCAAGCTACATTTTAGTGCTTATAAGTACCCATGACTTAGTTGCTACTACACTGGATAGCACAGCTTTAGAGTGTGTTTTCTATGAACAAGGGCATTTTCCTACAGAACAATAAAAGCATCAGCATTAGGAAGTTTATATTGCTGTTACTCCTGTCTGATCCACAACCTCTTCATGTTCTCACAATTGCTTTAAAGATGCCCTTTATATTTTATAGCAAAAGGATCAAATCCAAAATGACATGCCCATTTATTTTTATGTTAACTTATGGCTAGATTCAGCCTGTGTAGTTTGGGCAAAAATAATACAGACATGATGGTTTGTTCATTTTGCTGTATTCTATCAGGTGGACACAATTCCAATTTGTTACAGTTGATAATTTTGATCACTTCATTAAGGTGGTGATTGGATTAACCACTCTAAAGTTACTCTTATTTTTTCTCTTTGAAGTATTTTGTGGGAAGTACTTTGAGACTACATCTATGTATTCCTAAAAAAACCTTTCATCTTGCAAACACATTAAAAATAACAGGGCTTATGGGGGAAATCGGTTTGGGACAGACCACTCAAATCCTATGCAGCTAAACAACTAATAAACAGAAATTAGTACCTGGAGAGCTATTTGGATCACTTGAATTGCTCTGAGCCTAGCTGCAGACTCATGGAGATGTTTAAAATGCTCAAAACTAACACAGTAGCCTGGGAATGGGAGCCGGGCTGGAGACTAGGAAGGGATCAAAAGAAACAGGAGGAAATCTTCCATGATGGGTGTTAATCGTGATTGTGGTGATGGTTTCATAAGTGTATGTGTATGCCAGATTTATCAAGTTGTATGTATAATTTAAGTGTAGTTTATTCTGTGTCAGTTCCTCAGTAATACTTCTAAAGTGCTAAGAGTATGGTGGGGAGATGCTGAGGTACACACAGCACTAGGTGGCCGTTAGTGGTCAGGGTCTGTGATTTAGTCTGCCACCAACCAGTTAAATAACATGGGGTATTCCTCTCTGGGGAAGGAGCCCTGAGTGTAAGCACTAAGTGAAGTCTTTTTTTTTTCTTGCCGAAGTTCATAAATCACATAGGAACCAACATCCATGTTAAAACTTGTATAATCCCCTTTTTTACTAGTTTATGAGCCAATTCACATAACGAGTATATGATGTAGCAGAACAAGTTCTTTTCCTTTGAGTTCATAAACGTTAGCTCGCTTTCAGTTTTCTGTTGTTTTCCTCCAAGTTACTCTCTTTCTGCTTGCTTTTGCTGCATCATTTCTGAGCTTTCCTCCAAAGACTGGTAAACCTTTTCTGTACTCTTAGAAGTGAAAGACCAAAAAATGCATTTTAGAACATCTGCATATATGGTTGCACCTTACAGACAGCTTCACTTAGGGTGAACTTCACCGGGGAACCTCTGCTGTCAATCTTAGATCTTAATTCGTGGGCTGGTCAGATTCCCCATCCCAAGACTGGAAGAGTAGAGTCTTCCATTCTTCTGAGGCTTTGCCCGTTCAGTGGAAGAGGAACGTGGGCTTTGCATTCAGTGTTATGTATATTCAGATTCACTTAATTTATTTTCACTGTGGTTCTTGTGTATGTAGTATGACTAAAAACACCCCGGTCCAGAGACTAGTACTATTTTGTCCACAAATAAACCTCCAGTCTTCTGTGGGAGTGAGGGGGCACAGTCACTTAGAATTGTTGCGTAAATAGCTTTCACTTAATCCGCTTTACTTCATTTTTCATTTCCAGTTCCAGTGTCCTCCTTTCAGTGCCTTTTGCAAATAATGCAGTAGAAATTGAGATTTAATGGTGTGCTAAGTCACATTCACCTACTCTGCAGCTTCCAGTCTTATTGTCGTCTCTATCATTTTTCCAACTTATTTTTATATCTCTTTACTGAAAATTTAGTGGAGTTTTGGGAGGGAGTGGACATAGATGGGTGTATTTAACCCGCTATGTTAATACCTAATTTCACTTTTTAAACCTTCTTGTTTAGCCGAGAGCCATTTTCCAAATGCAGTTTAATTTTACTGAAGAATGACTCAAGAACCACGTGCTTTTAGGGTTCTAAGATGGCTGCAGAGTAGCTGGAAGCTCCATCCACTTGCTCCCATCCCCAGTTGGGTCTTGCTGCTAAACCACAGAGCAGTCAACTGAGAAATCCGGCTCAGTGTGAATCAGAGCATGTGTGAGCGTGAGTGTGCGAGTGCCTGTCCTCCTGCAAGAGCGCTGGAGGGCAGGTGGCCCAGGCTCTCCTGGTGGAGCCACTATCTACTGCTGCCCCAAACCCAGCCCTACGCTTCTGGCTCACAGGTTTGGAGCAGAAGCCCTTTTGTGGGATTTTCAATGTCCTCCTCAGGAAGAAGCCGCCAGAATGATTGCGCCTCGGCACCCAGATTTGCCTTTGTAATTTCTGCACCTGCCAGGCCAGGCCGTGCCCCCCACCTGCCGTAGGAAGCCATGGCCTGGGGGATGTGATACTTGCTGTGGAGGGGGCTGTGGCCTCCCCAGCCCCAGGCACCTCTGGAACCTCGAATAGGACACAGTCTGACTGAGGAGGATGTGTATCAGCTGAGGAGCTGGAAGCATCAGGGGCAGAGACCACAGCTGGAACACAGTGGCAGGAGTCCAAGGCTGAGACTGGAGGAAACGGTGTGAGCGCCTGGCCACCGTCCTGTGCTACAGTTTTGCTGCTGGACTCATCCCTCTCCCACCCCATCAGGATGATGTGAAACTTAAAAGAAGATGATGCACATGGGATATGTTCTGTTGCTTTGGGAGAGGCAGGGACAGGCGTCAGTATGAGAGAGAAGAGTCGGGTAGCCGGCCTCCTGTACCTGCCCAGACTGGAGACCCAACCCACCCCTAGATGCTCTCTCAAAGCAGAGGCTTAGGGGTTGAGCCCCTTAGCCAGACAGGCAAAACAGAATCAGAGACGTGGAAATAGGAAACAGACTGACAGCTGCCGGAGAAAAGGGGAGAGGAGAGGAATGGTGGAAAGAAGGGGAAGGGATTAGTCAAAGAACATGTATGAATGACCCATGGACATGGACAACAGTGTGGGATTGGTGGTGGGGGTGGGCTGGGTGGAGGACGGCAAAGGGGGGGAAATTGGTAGAACTGTAATAGTATAAATAAGAATAAAAATTAACTAATTAAAAGGCTGAATTAAATTCAGTAAAATTAAAAAAAACGTGCTTTTAAAATAATTCTGAATTAAATCTGCATAGATGTAATTTCAAATTGCAAATTATAGCCTGTTTAACTCCTGGGAAAGAGCATAGTTTTATTTAATTCATAGCTTGTAAACTTCTGCAAGCTTTTATAGATGTGGCTTAAATTGTACTTTTTAGCTGTTGTTCTTTTTACAAATTATGCCTAACACAAGATTTTCCTGTTGTTCTTTTTACAAATTATGCCTAACACAAGATACAAAAAAAAAGTATCTGATGTGGCTAAGGTAAACTAACCCCATTCATTGATGTGTTAATTTAAACAAATTAAGGCAGTTTATCTTTATTAGTGTACATTGACATTCAGCCATTTAAGTTTATTTTAGGCTGTGGGAGAAACAGATCTCCTTGGGTTTGCAACTGTTGGACAATTCAAGTGCAGCCAGGACCTGGGACTGCTCCTTAACTGTGCATGAAATCATGGAGGTTTCTCTTTGTAGAGTCAAATGAGTTAGGGATGAGAGGAAGTTCCCCATCATTCTGAGAACGTGGATGTGTGTGGTAGGAAAGAGATGGGAGGAACAATCCCCATTGACGGCTTTTCTAGTAACTGGGCTAACAAGTAAAGACTCAACTTCAGTCCTGAGTTAAGAAAGAATTGTCATTTTACTAGGGATTATGGCCCTCAAAGCTGTTATTAATCACTCTTCCCTATAACGTTCAGACGGCAATCAAAACTGAAAGAAAACTGGCAAAGAAAGGCAATGCAATGTTATTATTTATTGGGTTCTAGTAGACTTGACTCAAACAGATGAAGCCCATTTACCCAAACTAGTTAAACCTAAAAAGCTTCACAAAAACACTCCGACACACTTGCCAGCACCAAAGGATATGCAAGCAGAGAAGTAGGGAGCAAGAGATTTTGCCTCCAAAGGCTGGCATACAATTTGATTTAATCCTACCTAGAAGCCAGATCAGGTAAGTGAATCGAAAGGATACTACACCTGTCTGAAGGTAAAGAGGAGAGAACCAGGCATTCTTACTCTTCACGCAGCGTGCAAGAGAAATACTAGAGGAGAACCAAGCTCACTGGCATAATCCCTTACAGCACAGTGACCCCTGGAACACACCCCACCCAGCCTGTTCTATCACATCCACAGCAATTCCTCCTCCCGGAAGAGGGAGAGCTGGAGCAAGTCCTTTCCCCTAGATACCTACCATTTGAAGGTAATTTGGAACTAATACCGTCTTTCCCCCATGAATCCTAGTTGAATAGACTGAGGTTTTGTACCATAAACAGTATTTTAGTTGAAAAATAATTTAAAGCAAAAGCTTACTTCCATACCATTGGCTTCAGACATTTAAAGTCGACAATAACATGTTTATCTAACCACAGAGATTTGGAGGTGGGATGTCATAAACATTCCACAACCTGGATTTGTTACAATAGGGATAATAACACTGTAACCCACAAAGACTAGCTCAGTAATGTTAATAGTACATTTAATCAATGACGTTGGGATAAAGCATTATACAGTTAGAATTCAGAGATGAGAAATGGTGCCAATGATTTTAAAGTATTTCCTGTCATGTTTTGCTAAAACAGGGTTTTGGGTCCTAAAATCATGGAGAAATCAGTTGGGCTTTGGAAGGAGCTTAATATCTTAAATTACTAATTTCTTCTAGTTTTCTGTTGGTCTAAGTTGCCAGTGTTTCTTCACTTGGGGAGGGAAGGTTGTGTTCCTGATAATCACAATTTTTGATCTTGGGCAAATAACCTCCTGAGCCTTGCTGGGCCTGGGCGACCGTCGACTGTAAGAGATAACTTTGCCCAGGAATTGCTTCAGATCCTTTCCAGTTCTTGTTTACAGCGGCTCTTAGAAAAAACGGCATATACCTTGCGCAGGAAATAAATAGAACCATGTGCAAGGAGAAGAGTCCGAAGGTCACTCATTTAAAAATAAACAACCCACTTGCAGCCAATTTACTT
The DNA here is from genome assembly GCA_004026765.1 of Micronycteris hirsuta. NCBI lineage: Eukaryota > Metazoa > Chordata > Mammalia > Chiroptera > Phyllostomidae > Micronycteris > Micronycteris hirsuta. Next base: position 68,251 of record PVJI01005481.1, read on the forward strand.
CTTTATCTAAATTGCCGATTGAACCCATCACCCCACGGGCAGCCAGCCCGGGTCATCACTGGACCCAATCGCGTAGCTGGCGTGGCCCCTTTCCTTTTGGAAACCCTCGCAAAAATTCTTCGCGCTCCAGGGAAACAATGAAGGAGAGAAACTGTCAATGTCACAAGAAGCTCAGAAACCCTCTCCCACACACGGAGAATATCCTCGCCCAGAGAATACTTCACTCTCTGCAGACCCCAGGATCCGCAAAACAACAACACACCCCGGTCGCGGCACTCACGCACCTTTCCGCACGCCACAGCCGTAAAAAACTTCAGAACGCTTCCGCTCCTCAGTCGGTCAACTAACGAAGCAGGGCGGGGGAGGAGGGAGAAACTTGTCAGGGGAGGGGCGTGGCGTCATCCGGAAAAACCCAGCGCGACTGCGCGGGCCGGTTTGGGAGGGTTGCGTTTTTTTTCCCTTGGGGCGCAAGTGGGCGGGGTTTGTCGTCCAGACGACCCAAGAGCGTCTGGCCACATAGCTCAGCTTGACTTTTGCAGACGGACCCCTGAGGACGTGCTTCGCTCAGCATGGTGAGCAGGGAGAGAGGGGGATCTCTATAAAAGAGAAAGAATTGAATCTCCTTTACCAGTGTTAAATGATGTGAAAAGAACCTGTCTTATTTTAGAGGGGGCCGGGTCTGTTTAGTAAAGAACCCATACCCCTGTTAGGGGAAAGGCATTCCCCTAACTGGTGGCCTCCCCGTCCAATATCCTGCGGACAGGTTAGATAATGTCCTAATCGCTCACTGTGGCTAGGTTTAAAAATTAGTCTCAGCCTATTGGAAATAGGTTTTCTTTTTGATTCAAGGTTTTCTGCCTGCCCTGAATTTATTAAATATGATAAAGCTTCTCATTTTTTTCTGCACCCAGCTGTCTTCTCCAAGAGCGCAAGCCAACATGTACCTATGAAATAATCTGGTTTCCTATTTTTCTTAAATATAATTTCCACGTCTATGATTAAAATCAGAGGAAGTGGCAATGTAATTATTTAATTATTTAATTCATTAATTACCGGAAAATATAGAGTTCATTCTCTGTGCTTATGCTCTCTGAACTTTGAGCACTACTCAAGTACCTGATGCTCTTCTTACGATTTGAAAGGAGGTGAGGATATGTACAGTACTTATCCCTAATCTGCTTCATGTTAAAAGCACTAGTGAGAGATGACAATTTGCCCATCTTTAAAATATGGCTACTTGAGAGCAGGGATGCTATTTATATAGTCTGCTCTATTGTACTTATTTCAAAGTGGAAGCATGTTAACTGTTAATTGATAGCAAATATAATACTGAAAATTGAACTCATTTGTAAAAATTATATGAGAGCAAAGCCTCTTCTATTCTTTATAATCAGCATCTTAGAGTGCCTTGTAAATCATTAAGAAATATTTGCTGAATTAACTAAATATATGAACTTTTCAATAAGATGTAATCTGCTTTGTGTCAGTTTTAACATTTATATTTTATACAGTGGTAAACTTATGGGTTGAGCCAGTAATTTGTCCTGTATAAGACTTCAAATGTAGAAAATGTATAATCTTATAGTTGCATGACATCCCACAAATTTCTTGCCACAAATGTAATGGGAATATGGGCCTGACCAGGAAATTAGAAGTAGCACAACTGACTTGTAATTGTAATTAATTATTGAAATACTGTGCTTTCCAAAGTAATTTCCACACACTGTCAGAGTATCATTTAATCATAGCTTTGCCTGCTTTAAATAACGGCTTCTCTTTCTATAAAATAAGCAATCTAATTTCACAGAAAGATAATTTTTTATGGGATCATTCCCCCACTTTCAAACTTGACATTAGTACCAATACTTAGTCAGTGATTTATTGTTTTTTGGAGCCCTTTAAACTAGTGTCTTTCTGACTGCACTCTGTTTAGTGATAGGGCATTTCATTAAACATGAATTATTGAATGGTTGTCATAGGAAAGAGTGTAAAATTTACTTATAAAGGATACTTCAGTGAGCGAAATATTTTATCTTGGTTTCTCCTAGACTTGCTTATAGTTTAGTCTGAGTTCTTTTTTAAAAGACTTTTTAAGATAATTTTAGATTTACAGAAAACTTGCCAAGATGGTGTAGAGACTTCCCTTATACTCTTTACCCAGCTTCTTGTAATTTTAACATCTTACATAATCAGGGTACTTTAGTTTAAAATGTCTGAATTTTTAAAAAATGTATTAATTCTTTTGTTTTTTCCAAATTTTAGGGTCCCAAATCAAAGGTAGGTAGAAATTTTCTCAAAATAGTTTTATAAACACCAACATTATACAAACAGAATTTTAAAACATTTTTAGTTTTATTATAGTTTATAGAGTTTACTAAGCTTACTTTGTAGACATTAATGCTGTTTAAATCATGGAATAATCTTTGTGATGATTTGATATATGTATATGTTATGAAATGATTACCAAAAGAAGGTCGGTTACCACATCTGTCACTTCACATAATTACCATTGTGTGTAGGTGTTTGTGTCTGTGTCTGTGTGTGTAGTGAGAGCGTTGAAGATTTGTTTCAACAACTTTCAAGTATACAGGACAGAATTGTTAACTGTAGTCACCATGCTGTCCATTAGGTCCCCAGAACTTATTCATCTTATAACTAAAATTTATACTCTTGCCCAGCATCTGCCCATTTTCTCCATCCCCCACCCCTGACCAATTTACTCTCTGTTTTTATGAATTTGGCTTTTTTAGATTCCACGTATAAGTGAGGTCACACAGTATTTGCTTTTCTTTGACTTGTTTCACATAATATGATGCCCTCAAGGTTCATTCATGTTCTTGCAAATAGCAAGATTTTATTCTTTCTAATGGCTGAATGATATTCTACTGTGTATTTTCTTTTTTTTATCCATTCATAAATGGATAAACACTTAAGTTTTTCCCATGTGTTGCCTATTTTGAATAATGTTGCAATGCACAGGGAGATACAGATATCTCTTTGTGATAGTTGTTTCATTTCATAAAGTTTACATTCTATCTGGGGAGGGAAGGTGATGAAATAATATAGTTTCAGATAGCTTTCAATATGCAGAAAACCAAGAAAGGATAAAGTGAGAAATACGTGGTAGGGGACAGTGTTGATGCTGTTTCATATATGGTGATTAAGGAGGTAAAATTTGAGAAGAGACCTAGATGAAACAAGGGAGTAAGTCAATAATTACCTAAGGGATCACCATTCCAGGCAGAAGAAACAGTTACCACGAAGTCCCAAAGTTGGGAGTGACCTTGTGAGAATGCCACAGTGGTCAGAATAGAGTGAAGGAAGTAGAAAGTGAACGCTAAAACATGGGCTGTGGCTAGGGGAGATGAGCAGGAGCCAGTTCATGGACAAAAAGACTAAGGTGAAATGTTTGAGTTTTATTCCGAAGGTAAAGGGTAGCCTGGGAAAGTTGTAAGCAGCAGAGTGATATGCTGTGATTTACATTTTTAAAGGATCAGTGCATCCCTGACCAGTGTGGCTCAATTGATCAGGCACCCTCCTGTGGAGCCATCCTCTGGTTCGATTCCCTTCAGGGCACATGCCTGGGTCCCCAGTTGGGGCAATGAGTGTTTTTCTCTCACACTGATATTTCTCTCCATCTCTTTTTCCCACCCTTTCCCTCTCTTTAAAAATTAAAACATAAAAATAAAAAATAAACAGTCAATGGAAAATTCACTCGAATATAAGTAGGAAGAAGAGCAGTTAGGAAGCTATTGTGGCAGTCTAGGTCAGGGTCTTCACAATGAAATAAATCACCTTCTAAAGGAAGGAAGGAGGGCTCTCAGGGGTACACAGAAGTTTTCTAAGGATACAGGAATACAGGTAGCTTTATGGAAATCAATTTCTAGATCATCAACTTCCATATTTACCCTTTCCTGGGAAAAATCTAAATCTTGAAGACCTACCTTATGCGATTGCATTCTTCCCTTTCACAGTATTATCCTTTTGCTTTACCAAAAAAAAAAAAAAAAAAAAAAAAAAGAGAGAGAGAGAGAGGCATATCTCTCATTCTAAATCTTACGGTGGTTTATTACCTTCAGTCCTGGGTTATGAAACTAACTGACAATCCAAAACTTTGATTTTGGCAAACCTTTCTTTAATTATGGGACCATGGGCTTATTTTGTCTCGTTGTAAGTGGTAAAATGTAGCATTAGGAGTTTTGAGATATTCTGTATGCCTTATATATTGTAGTGTGGAGTGGTGAGGCTGGTAATAATTTTTGTTTAGTGGTATTACCCATTAAATTATTGTTAAATGATGTTACAAAATCTATCGTAATATAATTTATTGACAAAACATCCAGACTCCAAAAATAACCATTTTAATATAGATTAAGAGAATTAGTAAAAATGTAAATGAGTTTAATATTTTTACATTGACCTTAAAGTTGTCTTTGAAATTTCATATAACTTAAATCAGTATTATTCATTGAAAAAGCCAGGAAATTGTACAGGACTACAGAAAAGCTTAGAACACCAGGTGCAATGTTGAAAAATCCATCACTGCATTTACATCAATATGTTTTTTTCCCCAGAAACCACTGTACTTTATAGAAGATATGAAATGGCAGAAGATATTAATTAGGTTGTAGGGAAAAACTATCTTACAGATTGATGAATACATAGATGATGCCAGTTAAGTTATTCCCAGTTAATTTATTAAAGAAATTTTGATATTTGAATTCTTTTTTAGGAATACAACTTGTGAAGAGACTTTACAGAACTTAGTATATATATTTATGTATTTTTAATCCTCACCTGAGGATATGTTTATTGATTAGAGAGAGAGAAAGAGAATGAGAGAGAGACAGAGAGAGTGACAAAAATTGAGAGAGACAGAGATGTGAGAGAGAACATTGGTTGGGTGCCTCCTGTATGTGCCCCGACTGGGGATGGAACCCACAACCTAGGTATGTACCTGGGCTAGGAATCAAACCCACAATGTTTTGGTATATGGGACAACACTCCAACCAACTGAGCCACCTGGCCAGTGTCATGAATTTTTATTTGAGTTGATTTTATTTGAAGATATTCAGAATGGTGACCAAGTACTTCCAGGCATGGAACTGTAAAGAATGGGCAAAGGGGTGGCCTATTGCTCATAGCTATGCTTTAAATCCTATTTTAACTTAGAAATACTATATTCACAAACAGGCTTTAGTTGCCTAAAATTTGAGTTCTGGTTTCTATGGAACATTCAGTGTTAATCCTACAATATAAACGGTGTTAAGTCCAGGTCATTGAAATCATGTCTTCTTAAAACCATGTATAAAGAAATGGAAACAACTTATATCTGGCTCATAATAAATATTGAGGTAGTTTGTCAACACATTTATTTGTACTAAAGAATGAAGTCAAACTGTCTTCGGTAACTGTGATAGAACCAATTGGTTTAACTTTGAAAGTAAGACTTTGCTAATCAGGTACATTGTAGACAGTTCTATACTTTGAGCAAAATCTGCAACTTTAAAGTTTTGATCAGTTTAAAATTAAAGCAGGTGGTGAGAAAATAATTTTATGAAAAATCTTTGCTTTATTTAACTTCCAATAATATTGGGCTTAAAAGATTTGTGGATCAACTTTGATGCTGAAAACAAATAATGCTGACTAAAATATAAATATAGATCAAAACAATCATCTTAAAAGCATTTAAGAGCTGATGAGATAGTAAGAAATTATCAGGAGAAAGCCTGTATGACGACAGGGACCAAAGAAGAACAGAAGCACTGGGTTTATCATGAAGTCATTTATAGAACTGGCAAAACTTGAACTTTGAGCTTAAGCGCAGCAGTGGAAGCCAATACAGTGGAATGGTGTCTTCAGCATACTGAAAGTGAATAACGGCCAATTTAGAATTCTGCAGCAGCTCAAATGGTTTCCCAAAATAAAAGTGAAATAACATTTTCTTGGGCAAAACTTGAGTTTCCCACCTACAAAACAGATTACAGGTGTGAGGTATAAAACAATTATCATCATAATAAATGTGGATTTAAAAGTAAACTAAGATACATGACAAGAAACCATCTAAACTGTCTATTAGTTGATGAATAAAGAAAATGTCTCTTGAATCATAATTGGGTACTTTTCAGAATAATAAATATTATACATTGAAAAAAAAAGAAAATGTCTCTTAAATACATACATATATAAAATAAAAGCCCTGGCCAGGTAGCTCAGGCGGTTAGAGTGCTGTCCTGATGTGCCAAGGTTGCAGATTGGATCCCCAATCAGGGCACATACAAGAATCAAACCAATGAATGCATAAATAACTGGAACAACAAATAGATATTTCTCTGTGTGTGTGTGTGTCTCAAAAGAAAGAAAGAGAGAGAGAGGGAGGGAGGAAGAAAGAAAGGAAGGAAGAGAGAGAAAGAAAAAGAGAGAATATGTAATATATCCACACAGTGGAATATTGTTTTGGCCATAAAATGTAAGTATTGGTACATAGTATAGCATGGGTAAATCTTGGAAATATTATGCTAGGTGAAAGAGGCCAGTCGCTAAAGAACACACGTTAGATGGTTCTAGTTGTATGGAATTCCCAGAACAGGCACATTTATAGAGAAAGTCGATGAGTGGTTTCCTAGAGTCGGGGTTGGGAGGAAATGTGGGAGGGCGACTGTTCACGGACATGTGGCTTCTTTTATGTGGTGATAAAAATGTTCTGGCACGGAAATAAAATTTAAAAAATGTCATACCGTTTTTGGTGATAGACAAATATAATAGGAAGATCAACAAAAGTTTTCAAGTATATTGCATTAGGAGAAGATTCTGTGGGGGAAGTGTAATGGGAATACCAGTTTAAGGAGAAAAAGGATTAAAGTTTTTCCTAAAGAAAATTTTGTTCATAGTTTTTTAAGTTAATGATATTGGCCATCAAATCACCATGGTATATAGATTCCATTGGATATATTTTAAGCAGTGATTGATATATTTAAAAGAATGATATAACAGAATTATTTTATGTCATGTATTGGAAACATTTTCAGCTATTACGCTTGTGATGAAAAGTTTTCAATGCCAACATAAAAGTCTGTGAAGGGGTATAGTTTTTCAAAATTCTTTTAGGGAATATATAAACAAACAGTTTCAAAAATTACTGATCAACTACAGCTGAGGAAGAGGTGCCAGAAAAGTAGTCTGAGAGAGACCTGTGGGAGGAGAGGCTAAGCCAGACAGTACTAACCAAAGGCAGAATGAAGAAAATATTTCAAGGAGGAAGAAAACTTTGTAAAAGAATGATGGCAGATGAGTAAAATGAAGGCCGCAAACTCACCACTGGCATGGGAGACACAGTCATCTGTAAAGGTCCTTGACGAGAGGGGTTTTAATGGAGCGAGAGAAATCAAAGCCTGAGTGGGCCATGTAGAAAATGGGGAAATGAAAGCAGGGCCAACTCCTTTTAGGGGATTTGACATAAAGAGTAACCATCGGAGCCCATGATGGAGAGGATGTGAAGTCTAGGGAGAGAGAACTTTATGGATAACTAAAGTTGTTAGTTACAAGTGCCAAGTCCATACAGTTCATCCATTGTAAAGGGAAGGGAGGCAGGCAAAGATATAGAGAGGTTCCAAGATTTGCTGTGTAAGGAGATTATTTTCTTCTCAAAGTTTCCAAAAATATATGAGGCAAGGTCAACAGGTGAGAGTAGGAAAGAGCAGGGGATTTTGGAAGTTTGAAGAGTGAGGACAATGAAATAGTAGTAAGAATACTGTATAGTGTGTTTAGAGACTATTAAAATTTGTGCTCATAAATTTGAGGTCATGTATTTTTTTTCCTGGCAAGGTTCAGCTGCTCATGTTGCTAGCACAGATTAATGGAGAGTTGAATTTGACTAGAACTAGGAATTCACCAGCTGAACTTCTCAGAGGGAGAGGAAAATAGGAGAGATGGAGATGGATGTTAGTGATAATGGTGATGAACCAAACTGTGAAATCTAACCTGAGTAAGAAAGAAGTGTTGGGATGGGAGGGGTTGATGAACAGGGGGAAATTGGTAGGGCTAATGGAATGGAGATTCCGATGGACCGTCCTGCAGTACGTGAGCCAAAAATTGAAGATGGTCACCCAAGAGCATGTATCCCAAGGATCAAATCTCTTGATTCCTCAATTTAGATGATTGTCTTCTATTTATGTAATCTTCCCTCAGGGAAAAAGGAGGGGAGGTGGTTGTTACCAAGATAGTTCTCAGATCTGTACCTGTAGCTCCGATCTCTTTGGTAAACCTGTTTTCTAATTTGAATGCCTCCAGCATTTCCTGGATGCTCTGGCACTTCATACTAATTATATTTAAACTTCTTTAAATACTTTCTCTTACAAATTTACTTGTTCTTTACTTACTCTTTCTTTCTTTCTTTTTTTCACTCTTCTTTGACTCCTTCCTCTCTTGCCTCTAATTTAATCATTATCCTAATATTGGATCCATTCTCCTATCTGCATTTTGGGTCATGACTTTACTTAACTATTGCTAATAGTGACCAAAATGGTATCCCCTTTATAATCATTTTTCCCTAATACCAGGTTAGTTTTCAAAATTATATTCTTAAGCCATAGCCCTTCTTGAAAACATTTAGGGAGTTTCTTTTAGAATAATGTCCACACTCTATAGCCTAGGCTCCAGTTGTCTTTCCATTCTCATTTCCACATCGCCTCTTCTTGGAGTCTTCCCGGGGCCCAGGGCACATGTTGGCCTCTCCAGGGCTCTCTGAGTTCTGTACCTTATGCCTGTGTTTCCCTTTTTGGGGGATATTTTCCCCTCATATCTGAATGTTAAAATTCTGGGGGCACAAACTTAAGTATTATACTGCTCGATACAATTTTACTTGATCCCAGCTGTTGAAAATAATCTCTCCTTCCTCCAAACTTGCAAAATAATTCTCTGTATATCTGCTAGTCATAAAAATGTCTTTAATATTTATTGACACATTGCAGTATTAAAACTGCTTTTACACATATTTTCTTTTAATCCTTACAACGGTGAAATGAGGTTCCATTTAGCACCATTTTAAAAATGTGAAAACTGGGGAAGAGAGTTATTTAAATGTTTACGCTTGTCATTATTACTCTTGGCGTTGAATGATTTATATGCTTATTTTTGTTATTTGCTTTCACGCTTTGTCCTTAAGGTACTGAGTCAAGGCTTTGCACATAATACGTAGTCTTATTTGAATGAGTGAAAAACAGGAATTATGGAGATATTTTTCATAATTATTACTTGAGGGATATATGTTTTTAAGGCAGTTGGGTTAATAGCCTTTTTTTTACTATATGTTGTTGCCTTTGTCAAGGCTGGCAATAAGAAAAAGAAAATCACCAAAGCCGAAAACTTGAAGCTGCAACAAGAGGAGGAAGAGAGACGACAGAAAGAGGAAGGTACAAAACATGTGATGCTATTTTTACCTGCAGGTGATGCCAACCATAGGTTGGTATTTCTGTAATCCACTCGATAGGCTTTAAAAGAATTTTCAAAATTCTTTAATTTTTCAAATTCAATTTTTTATGCTAGGTACCTACTATTTAAAGGGTACCCGCAAAGGCGATAGTACACACAAGTCACTTTCAGATATATCTTGAAGTAGAGTTGCCAGACAAAATACAGGATGCCCAGTTAAATTTGAATTTCAGATAAACAACGGATAATTTGGCATAATTTGCCCCATGCAATATTTGGGACATACTTAAACCAAAGAAAAAAAAAGTTCATTATTGATCTCAAATTCGAATTCGACTGTGTATCCTTTATTTCGATGTTAGTTCTGGCAGTCCAACTCGAAGTGCTCACACTTACTGATGAAATAGGGACATTGGTGCCGACTATGCAGCGAGAACTCTGAAGCTCAAGTTCATTAAATAAGGGAAGTACACACTAGCAAGAAAACACAGAGCTGCCATGATTTTTATAGTTTCATAATTTTATTTGCCAAATGTAAAGAGGACTTTCACTTGTTAAAAATATCGATTAAGCCCTGGCTGGTGTAGCTCAGCGGATTGAGCGCGGGCTGGGAACCAAAGGGTCCCAGTTCGATTCCCAGTCAGGGCACATGCCTCGGTTGCAGGCCAGGTCCCCAGTGAGGACCATGTAAGGAGCAACCATACATTGTTGTTTCTCTCCCTCTCTGTCTCCCTCCCTTCCCCTCTCTCTAAAAATAAATAAATAAAATCTTAAAAAAATATCGATTAAAACTATTAAAAATATTGTTATTTAAAATACCAAAAATTATTTTAAAAATCTGAATATTTCAAGTGGTTGTAGCTTTTAACATTAAGAACATCTGTGGATTAAGATTCAGGTTTTAAAAATCTGTTTTTCAGGTTTCCTGCTGATTTTTTATGTATAATCATACAAAGCCTTTTTAGATCACTCATGATAAGAATAGAACATCAGGATCTAGATCTTGGGAAATGTTTTATGATATTGATTTAAACTCAGATTCTTCAACATATGTATCATATTTTCTTTTTAATAGTGAAAGCAAGAGAAGTTTAAGGTTATTGCTTTGATGATGTAGATATCACAAGATTGTGGAAATCTTATGAAGATGCTACCTCTCCTTAATTACCCACAATAGACTTGTCATTTTTTTTATTGGCTAAAGTCATTATTGGATCATTATAAACTTTTGAGAGAAGAGAAATATCATTATGGGTCTATTCTTTTTGGCCAGAAAATTTAGTCATGTTACTTTTTTGAAAGAAATCTAGCATTTGTCTTAGTCCTACTACATAATAAAGGTTGTGACTTCTATAAAATATATCACCATCATTACATCTTTCAAATATTTGAAGTAACTTTTAGGCTTTAAAAATAGATTGATTTTTATCACCGTGAAAAAAAATTTTTTTTGGTTCTTTAGAGGAAGCCCGTGTGAAACATGAAAAAGAAGAAATGGAAAGGCTTGAAATAGAACGAATCGAGAAAGAAAAATGGCAACAACTTGAAGCAAAAGTAAGTAAACATTCTTGATGTGACTGATGAAGGCAGACTTTGTGACTGTCGAATCTGTTGGCTCTTCAATGTCGTTATCCTCCAGAAGGTACCAGTAATAGTTAGGTCTGTATGAACCGGCTTACCTCATTTAATCCTACTGTAAAATTAATGATGTTGTCATCTACACTTCACAGATGAGGAAGTTGAAGAATAGAGAAATCAAGCTAAGTCAGAGCCAGGACCGAGACAAGTAATCTTGCACTGGAGCCCCTGCTTGTAAACATTAATTTATTATTCTCAGTCTGTTGTGTAGTTAATTAAACAGGGACCAAAAGGAAAAAAATATTTAAATTCTACCTCTCCTTTTTTTGTTTCACTTCTCTTTTTCACCAGAATTTTTCAGATCAGTAGTTGTGAAAGATTTTGATCTCAGGAAAAAAACATCATTGCTCTTAAAAATTGAAGACCTTTTGCCAAGGAGCTTTTGTTTATGTGGGTTACATCTATTAATATTTACATAGTAGAAATTAAAACTGAGAAATTTAAAAATACATTATATTAATAGACTTAAACATAGTTAAAAATAAACATTAATAAAAGTAAGTATATGATTAACACACTTTTAAGAAAAGAGTTATATATAATTACATATACATGATGTGTGTTATTTAGCTATGATTAACATATAACATATTAGTTTCGGGTATGCAACATAATGATTTAATATTCGTATATATTGTGAAATAATCACCACAATAAGTCTAGTTAACATCCATCACTGCACATTATATATATTTTTTAAATTAGGGAAGTGAGTGGCATTCTTTATATTTGTAAAATCTCTTTAATGTCTGACTTAACAGAAAACAACTGAATTCTTATGTCTACTTCAGTATTCCATTACAATATGTATTTTTGATTGGAGTGTAGGAAGAAAATCTGGCCTCGCACAGATATGTAGCTGGAAAAGGAGGACTATTAGCCTTTCAGATAACTGTGGATATTTTTTATTACTGTACCAAAAATCAGTAAGAAGTAGCTTCTTAATGTGGAGTCTGAAACCATAGCGATGAACGTTCATGCTCGGGTGCTCCAAAAACTTGACCTACCTTACACTCTGCATAGGTCTTGTTTCCGTGCGTGATTTTGCAATATCATGTGTTGGTTGCTTGGAAAAATTTGGTTCACTGAATTATTTGCTTCCAAACATTGATACATTTTATTATTCATTATCAAAAAGTCATGAGCATTAATATCTACAATCAAATCAGCAAAGTCCTTAAGGATTGGGAAGCTCTCAGGCTCTTAGTGCTAAATAACAGTTTTCTAAAATTTGGAAATTATTCAAAAGCTTGTATTTTATCATTGGCAACAAATACTTTAAATTGTTTCCTGGAGGTGACATGCTCAATTCATTCATTTTTGAGAGAATGTCTGCCAAAATACTCAAATAATTGCACAAGTGTTTATGTCTCAAGACAGTATTGCCTGTTGCTATGCAGCAGACACGCTTTATGCATACTTCCCATTTGATCACACAGGATATTACAATGACATACACTTAAAGCTTGACATTTTATGAAATTAACAATTTTTACTGGTTCATCAGGTCAGTCTTACGTGACACTGGCTGTTCACGACCCCTGCCCCCGGAGAATGTGACCCCTCGTACGGTTTGTGCCTTGGTTTGTGCTGTCGCTGCCGTTTTACATCATCGTGCACTGTCAGTGCAAATGTGTGCACAGTGAAAAAGACAGAGGCTTAGTATTGTTGTGAAAATATGGTTGACTTCACAGATCCCAAAAGGCCTTGGCAGATACACCATGAGTGTGCAGACCACACTTTGCAAGCCACTGTTGCAAAACCCTTTAGAAACCTTTTAGAAATATCAGTTACATCAACTTAATTTTAGTATTCATTCTGAAACGAAATACTTTGCCAAGTAAATTTTTGAAGCCACTGTGAAACAAAAGCTGCAATTAAAGAATAAATTAATGTATCTTCATGCAACAGGATCTAGAAAGAAAAAACGAAGAGCTTGATGAACTGTTTTTGTTAGAGGGGTGCTTTTCTGAAGCGGAGAAGCTGAAACAAGATAATAGGTTGCTTTCTCAGGTAAGGCTGAATTTTTTTTTCTGAGCTAGTACTTTTTGTACCACAAGAGGGAGCTGTAGCCTGATATCCTTTTTAGTTCCAAGAAACTTAAAATTTGTCAATAAAAAATCTCTGATCTGTCACAGTTGTTGTAGCAAAATAAATTCAACTAGCTTTGCACAAAACTATTTGTCAGTAATAAGATCCTTGAAATATTTATATCCTTTGACTCAATTAATTTTTGGAATCCTCACTGGGGAAATTGTCCTAAATTAAAATATAAAAATGTTGGATTTGAGGCAATCTAGTGTTGCCTCAAACAGCATAGCTTTAGAAACAACATAGATGATTATCAGGAGAAAAAGGAAAAACTGTAATAATATGATAAAAGATGACTATGGTATAATGTTAAGCAAAAAATTGTAAGTGCAGTGTGATTACAAATGGAGAATTTGCCTAGACTATAAATGAATGGAAAGGCTCATACTAAAATGCCTATGGCGATTAACAGTTAGTAATAATTTGAGACATAGAAATTAGGCCAACTGTTGCCTTTTGTAAAGATAAGAGAGGAAAGCAAAACAAAACCAACTGATACACGGTTTTAAAAATTAAAATATGACAGTAAATTTGTATTTATTTGAATTATCGAGGCTTACAAATTATTTTGCTGAAGAGGAATGTGGTTACTTTAGAGATAAGTAACTAGTTAAGGTCATAATATATTTCTGCCTAAATTGAGAAAACTAGGATGTGAGAACTCATACTTAAAAAAGAAGTAATTTAATCTTTAGTTGAATTTTCATCAGTGTGAACTTCCAATGTTTTTCTTCTGCAGTGGATACACTACATTCAATGTGATGGGAGCCCTGATCCTTCAGTGTCCCAAGAAATCAATACTTTTATTAGCTTATGGAAAGAGGAGACAAATGAAACTTTTGAGGAAGTAATTGCAAAGAGTAAACTAGTGCTGCATGTAAGTACCTAAGTATTATTCCATAATTTAAAATTATTTAAATTACAAATTGATTAAAAAATAGAAATAAATATGATTTTGCATTAATATTTGCCTCCTTGGCTATGGAGAAAAATATTTGCTAATCTTTTTTTTTCTTTAACTCCTAAAAACCTCTTGATACCTTAGATGAGGTCAACATAACATAAATGTGAAATATTTACTGTATGTGTGTCTAATTCAACTAAAAAATTAAGTTGCATCCATTTATGTTAATAACTTAGGGAGAAAGTGCATAATTTTCTCTTCAACTCCATCACTCACTATGCATTGGTGCAGTACACATGTATTTATTGTTAACTACGTACCAGGCACCGACTTGTTCAGGCAGTGAAAGCGCCAAGATGAATAAGAATATCCTATGTTCCATTTCTGCAAACAGGATGCATAGACTAGCCTGAGGAGCTACCACTTTACATACACTTAAAAATGCTAGAAAAATATTTTAAATGACATTAAAGTCCATTGCCTAGTATAAAAGAAGGTAAGGGGAAATCTTGGAGGTCATAAAGAAATTTAGAAAAGTGGGCAAGTATAGAAGTCAGGGGCTCCCCAGAAAGTATCTGTTAATCCCCGGTGGCTTAAGTTTGGTTTAAAGGACCATCAGAGGCAAAGCCAAGGTTACATGTAAGGTGCCAAGTTGATCAGAGACCTCCTGTACTGCTGGGAACTGCAGAAAGGTAATATGGATAATAGGGAAAAAAACTCCTCTGCAAAGGGAGGTGATTTGAACTTGTTTTGCTCATGTTTTAGCCTAATGGAGGGAAAACAAAAATGTCTTTAGTGAGAATTCTGAATTAGGAGTGAATCAGAAGTTGGATTGGACGATTTACCAGATTATAGCACAGAGAGATAAAGAGATGGAAAATGTGAAAGAGCAGTTAACATATATGTATGATAGAGGAAGAAGGACTGAAAATTGATTGAAAAGGAGTACGAGAAGAATAAGGGAGAGAAAGTAGTCCAACAGATATGACTGGCAATTTTTCAGAATTGAGGAAAGAAATTAACCCTCTGATTCAAGAAATACAACAAATGCCAATTTGGGATAAATAGAAAGAAATCCACCCTTAGACACACCTACATAATATTAGAAAGTAAAAGTAATTCACTTTTCTTGATCCCGTTATACTTTATGCATTTTGAAATTACATTTTATTAGTTATGCTATTATAGTTATCCTGATTTTCCCTCTTTTCACACTTCCACCCAGCAACTCCCACTCCCTCAGGCAATGCCCCACCATTATTCATGTCCATGGGTCATGCATGTAAGTTCTTTGGCTATTCCATTTCCTATACTGTACTTTATGTCCCCATGGCCATTCTGTAACTACCTAGTTGTACTTCTTACTCCCCTCACCTCTTCACCCATTCCCCCACTACCCCTCTCATCTGGCAACCATCAAAACACTCTCTATATCCATGATTCTGTTTCTGTTTTTGTTTGCTTAGTTTGCTTTTTTGTTTCAATTGTTGATAGATTTGTATTTCTTGCCATTTTATTGTTAATAGTTTTGATCTTCTTTTTCTTAAATAAGTCCCTTTAACATTTCATATAATAATGATTTGGTGATGATGAACTCCTTTAGTTTTTTCTTGTCTGGGAAGCTCTTCATCTGTCTTTTGATTCTAAATGATAGCTTTGCTGGGTCTAGAAATCATGGCAATAGATCCCTGCTTTTCATGACTTTGACTATTTCTTGCCCTTCTAGTCTGCAAAGTTTCTTTTGAGAAATCAGCCAACAGTCTTATGGGAACTTCCCTGTAGGTAACTAACTGCTTTTCTCTTGCTATTTTTAAGATTCTCTCTTTATCTTTAAACTTTGGCATTTTAATTATGGTGTGTCTTGGAGTGGGCTTCTTTGCATGCATCTTGTTTGGGACTCTCTGTGCTTCCTGGACTTGCATGTCTATTTCCTTTACCAAATTACAGTAGATTTCTTTTATTATTTTTTTCAATAGATTTCCAATTTCTTGATCTTTGTCTCCTTCTTCTAGCACCCCTACGATGTGAATATTGGACCTCTTGAAGTTGTCCCATAGGCCGCTTATACTATCTTTGGTTTTTTTTGGATTTCTTTTCTTCTTGTTGTTCTAATTGGTTGTTTTTTTGCTTCTTTATATTCTAAATCATTGATTTAATGCTCAGCCTTATCCACTCTACTGTTGTTTCCCTTAAATTATTCTTTACTTCAGTTAGTATATCCTTAGTTTCTGACTGGATCTTTTTTATGCTGTTGAGGTCCTCACCAGGTTCCTTGAGCATCCTTATAACCAGTGTTTTGAACTCTGCATCTGGTAGATAGCTTATCTCCATTTCATTTAGCTCTTTTTATGGAGTTTTGATCTGTCCTTTCATTTGGGCCATGTTTCTTTGTCTCCTCATTTTGGCAGCCTCCCTGGGTTTACTTCTATGTGTTAGGTAGAGCTACTTTGACTCCATGTCTTGGTAGTATGGCCTAATGTAGTAGGTGTCCTGTAGGGTCCAGTGGCACAGCCTCCCCTGTCACCCAAGCTGGGTACTCAGGGTACACCCTCCTATTGTAGTTGAGCCTAGATTGCTGTTGAGAGGTCAATGGGAGGGATTTACCCAGGCCAGTCAGCTGCAAGGACTGGCTGTGACCACCCTCCACCAAGCTCCATCCTCTGTGGAGGATCAGCTTTGCAGGGGTAGGGTGGTGGTGCTCCAACGTGGCCTGTCATTGTCCACTGGGTGCACTGGCCCTGGGGTTTCCTAGGTGGTGCAGAACAAAGTCAGCCCCTGCTTTTGTTTTGCCCAGGGCCATGCTGCCTGAACTATAAAGCAATCTGAGTTGGCTATTAATTGTGCTGGGCTTGGAGATTCCCAGAGGAAGCCAAGCTGTGAATCTCTGCTGGCTGCTGTTTGCTGGACAAGGGTCTCACTGAGGTCAGCTATTGCTTATTTGATATGATTTAGGAAGTTATGAAGCATGAGCCAAGACCAGCCATTCATATGGAAAACCAGTTTGGTTGGGCCCAAAAATTGGGTGGGGTGGAGTCTCTGAGGATCACCAAGGCAGGGCAAACAGTGTTAGCCAGCTTGATGGAGTCTCAGGTATGGCACTGTGGCTTGTCAGCTGTGGGTGGAGGTTCAGACAAGGGACAATGGCCTCCGCTCACCTTGATGCCAGACATTTCAGTTCCTCCCTGTATGCCACTGGTGCCTTTCATGCTGCTACCTCGGCGCTAGGGCTCAAAGGAAGTGAGTTTGAGTACGTGAGTCTGTGTGTGCATTCTTTAAGAGAAACTGCTTGGGGCTCCAGGTGGTTCTTCCACCAACTCAATCCCTGCTGGTTTTTACAGCCAGAAGTTGAGGGGGCTTATCTTCTTGGGACTGGAACCCTGGGCTGGGGGCTTTGGTGTGGGGCTGGGACTTTTCACTCCTGGAATATCCCTCCGAATTTTTATCCATCACACATGGGTGAGGGACCAGCCTGTTTCACGTCTGTCCCCCTCCTGCCAGTCTGGATGTGGTTTCTTTAATTCCGTAGTTGTCAGACTTCCATTCAACTCGATTTCTGATGGTTCTCAGTGATAGGTGTTCTATATTTTAGTTGTAATTTTGATATGGTTGTACAAGCAGGATAGCCATATATGCCTATGCCACCATCTTGACCTGAAGTGCTCCTTTCTGCTTTTTGTTCTAATTCAGGGGCATCAACTCATTTTCACCAGGGACCACATCAGCCTCATAGTTGCCTTCAGAAGGCTAAATGTAATTTTAGGACTGTATAAATGTAACTACCTCTTAACAGTTAAGTGAGAGCTCAGCGCTGCCGCTGGGTAGAAACAAGGTGCTGGGCCGGATAAAACAAGGTAGAGGGCTGGATTTGGCCTGCAAGCCTTGTGTTTGCCAACTGTGTTCTAATGCCTCACAATATTTTTTGTGCCTCTTGTCACTGTGGTTTAACTCTCCTCCATGTTGCTGTGAAATGGAGTAATTCCCGACTCTTGGAAGCATGTAACAAGCATTACCTATTTTAATCTGGACAACATGCTGATGAGATTTTTTTACACATGAAGAAATATCAATGGCAACTTGCTTAGAGTCCCCTATGAGACCTTAGATGGGCCTTTCTCTGACTTCCCAGAGGCTCCAGAGAGCCTTCCGTACACTGTGAGGTATTGCACACCAGTGGATTCATCATACGGTGTCTTGCCATTGCACACGCTCTCGACCGGGGAGACTGCTCTAGCATGGTGCTGGTCCAGGAAGCTGCTGCTCTGCTGTTAGCTGGGAGACAGTGGAAGGACACACTGGAGCTCATCAGTGATGAGTGCAAAGTGGCATCTTCCTGTTATGAATGTGGCATACACAATTACAAGTAATAAATAGTAGGGAAGATGAGAAAATGATAAGTAAAACAAAACAGGAGACCGAAGAGGAGAGGAATCATAGCAATAGGAAAATAAAGCAGGAAGCCACAAGAGGAACAGAAATAATTGGATAGCAGTGACCCCCTGGTAAACATCAAGTTCCAGATTATCAAGTTCATTTATTTGACAAACTCTTAGATAATGCTTACTATGCCAGGCTTTAGAAATACAATAGTAACTTGCTGAACTTTCACAATAATCCTATGAGGTAGACACCATTATCCCCATTTTACAGATGTTGAAGTCGAGGCACAGAGATGGCAAATAGCTTGCCCGGGATCACACTGATAGTAAGAGGTGGCTGGAACTGAAGCCCAGCATCCGGCTCGAGTCCATACTATGCTCCACTTCTATGCTGCCTCTCTTAATTTGGAAATTTTCTATTTATTATCTGTGTCAGGGTTCCAACCTAAAGTCTGCCACTTACTAGTTGTTCCTTGATTGTGCTGTGCCTCAGTTTCTCCCAACATTTTAATTATCTCTCCGCTCTTTTCTTGCTTGCATGGTTTCTGAGGAGTTGGAGGTAATTCTTTGTTTCTTTAAAGATGAGGTGTTTTTTTTTCCTCTGGCTTCCATCAGGATTTTCAAATTTATCTTTGATTTTCTACATTTTGAAAATGATATGCCTAAGTGTAGTTTGTTTTTGTTGTTGTTGTTGTTGTTGTTGTTGTTGTTGTTTTGCTTGGGGGAGCATTTATCCTCCTTGGTGTTCTCTGAGCTTTGTGGATCTGTGGTTTGGCTTCTGATGTTAATTTAGTGAAATTCTTAGTTGTTATTATTTCCAATATTTCTTCTGTTCCTTTCTCTCTTTTCTTCTAGTATTCCCATTATGTGGGAGCTACCTTAGTCATTGTCCCATAGTCCTTGGATATTCTATTCTGTTTTTGTTTCGGTCTTCGCTCCCTTTGCCTTTCGGTTTTCTGGAATTCTATTGATATGTCCTCCAGCTCTGCGTCTTTCCTCAGCTGAGTGCAGTGTACTAAGGAGCCTGTCAAAGGCTTTCTTCGTTTCTGTCACATTGATTTTTATCTCTAGCATTTCTTTTTGGTTCTTCCTTAGGATTTCCGTCTCTCCCCTTATGTTATCCATCTGTTCTTACATGCTGTCCATTAGGACCCTTAGAATATTACCTGTAGTTATTTTAAATTCCCAGTCTGGTTATTCTAACATCTGTGCCATGTCTCTTCAAATTGTAGGGGCGGGGGTTGCCTTTTGGTATTCCTAGTGATCTTTTCTTGACAGCTGGACGTAATGTACTGGATAAAAGGAATTGCTGTAAAAAGGCCTTTAGTTCTGTGGCGGTGTGGGAGAATAGGGCCAGGGGAAGAGTTCTACAGGGTCTGGCACAAATAACGCCCCCCTTTTTTATTGTAAAATCTTTTATTACAAAGTCATAAGCATGTAATTCTATAACATAACAATATCACACTCAAGTACACCCTATGACGTTTTAGGTGAAATATTCAAATTAAAACTAAATTATTACACTCATATTATTACCCTGCCAACCACACTCGAGCAGGCGTTACTTCTGCTGGGTCCATATAGTCCTGTGATTAGGTCTCAGGCTTTTAGTAATCCGTGCCCCTGGGATACGACTTCACAGGTGTTTTTAATTTCCTTATCCTCTCTCCAGTGGGAGGGGATGACTAGAGCCAGCTGGAGTGGGAGAGTTCCTTCCCCTCGGTGAATTAGGCTCTGATAAAACTCCAGAGGTCAGACTCTTAATTAGTTTTCTGAGATCAGGCCTTATCAAGAACAGAATGCTCTGGAGTATTTCAAAATGGTTCCCTTTCCCCTTCCACTGCCAGAAGCACAAGAGGATTTTTCTCCCACATTTATTATGTGAACCTTGTTGAGACACTGCAGGTAAATGTCACGATAGTGTGGGCCCTCCTGCTGCCCTGGCTGTGTCCTCTTGGAGTTTTTTTAACTCTCAAAAGTGTCCACACTGAGCTCCCAGCAATTCATCGTTTACAGCTCAGGTGTCCTGCCAGGCACTGGTTCCTGCAGTGGCTTCTGCTCCCGAGTTTGTTCTGGTAGCCAGGACTCCCTGAGTTCACCTGGAGGTGTCTCTGCCCCTCACTTACTGGTCAAAGAAGAGTCACTGAGTTTTCAGGCTGCCTATCTTTTTACTTGTTAGAACAGAATGGCATCTTCCAAGATTCTTACAGGTGAAACCTGATGTTCCTAAGTTTGCTCACCTGTAAAACAGGCACCATAACAGTACCCACCTCATAGAGTTCTGATGAGGATTGAATGAATTAAAACATATAAAGCATTTAGAATGGTTCCTAGCACATAGTAAGTGTTCAGTAAATATTAGTAATTTTACTTTCTCCTTTTCCTTGTTCTGATATTGTTGTTATTCCTATTGTTCCACAGTCTTAGGTAATGAAAGTTCTGTTACACATGGCTGAGGAATTTTTATAATGGAATTGTGGGAGGAAATAGTCTATTTCTCCATGCTCTTAAATAATATAAAAATCCTTTCTGGTATTTATTTATTTTACTGACAATAAGGTGTGTTCTTTGACTCAAAAATATTAGAATATCCCCTTCTAACCTTTTCTTGTTTGTCAGATTTGATTTGTTTTAGAGTAAATTTTTACTTTATATTTTTATTTTATACTTTTGCTTTATAGTTAATTAATAAGTTGAAATTAATTTTATTGGAAACTTCACCATATGATTTGCAAGATAAAAATATAGCACAGTACCAAGGATCAATTCTGGAACTGCAGGAGCTCCTTCACCTGAAGTTTAACATAGCCACAGAACTGCTACTCCGAGTAAGTGCGATATTCTGCTTATACATTATTATTCACTTTTATGAGAGTTAAAATTTTATGCTATATAATTTTTAAAATTTGGTATTATTTTTCAAAAAGTAAAAGGTTATTAAAAATGGCATAATTTAAGGCACCTATATCTATCCTTACTTAACAATTGTAAGTATTTTTAAAGAAATAAAACATCAATATAGCTAAAATCTAGTTTTCTTTATTATACTTGCCAAGGTTTACCAGGATCACTATGAAAATAAATTCACAAAACCATATGTATTAGATATTCATTTTAGATAAATTAGTTGATCACAATTACAGGATTACAATTATTGTAGTCACTCTATTTTTCCAAATATCTTACCACTAATGATAATATTCAAGTAACCATGAAACCATTATTATACCTAAGGAAATTAATAAAAATTAATTTTTATTAATTATATAAATATAGAAATAATATTATATAAATATAAAATAATATTACTTCTATATTATTTCTGTATATTCTAATATATGGCCCATATTTAAATTTTCCCTAATATCTTATGAATATCTTTTATAACTATTTTTGTTTTATTTTTTAATCAGAAAACAATCTAAGTTAACACATTGCTTTTGGCTATTTTGTCTCATTTTTTGGTCTAGAAAACAGTCCTCTCCTTGGTATAGCCTTGGGAGAATTTTTGTTGTAATTACTAAAAGAAATGCAAAGAAGGCTTAAACATCACTAAGTTTATTGTTATCCATAATATATTATAATTTTACAACTATTTTACGTTGTAAGATGAAGCAAGTAAGAAAATATGTTATAATTATTCATCAAGATTTTTATTGTAAGATAAAAAATACAGCAAAATAAAAGGCTAAAAATGTTGTAATGTTATATTTAAAATGGAAATATCAGTATGAACTATATTTCTTTTTATTCCGTAAAAAGGAGCCAGGTGTAATTGGGGTAAAAGGCTGATTCCGGATCTGGGGAAGGGAAAGTGAAAGGTAAGGTTGCTATTGAAAGATGTGGTCGAGTCTTCTTGTGCTAGAAAGCACACGAAGGCACCCAGTCTAATGGAGCCACACCCAAAGGGACAGGACTACCTTAAAGAGTCTCTCACTAGCCAGATTTGAGGCAATGTGACTCTCAGAAAGGATAATGATTATAATTAATTATAACACATTGAATAAATAAAAATCCATGAGTCTGTAGTGATACTCCACAAAGGAAGGAGGAAGATGGTGTGGGGAATGGGGAGAATTACGGAAGAATGCTATCTAGTAAATGTAGGAGGAATGGGCAGTTATAAGAATGACCATTTTTCAACCTCTAATGTAATAAATGATAAGGATCATCAAAGGCTACCTAAATAATTAGGTGAAAAGTGCCAAAGGATCATCAAAGGCTACCTAAATAATTAGGTGAAAAGTGCCAAAGTATTACTTACTGATTAGTTACAGATTACTTACTGATTGGGAAAAATGTTCTTTGAAATATGGAGCTGTGAGTAGTCACCACCTTAACCAGGTGGTAAAATCGACATAATTAATAGTGGGACAAAATATACCTCCTGAAGGTTGTAATATGAAGAACACAACAAAACCTGTGATGCCTTTTTGCTAAAAATGATTTGTCTGAATCTAATTAAACCTACCTAGACCCATTACATGAAAAATAAGGAGATAGAGGAGGAAGGTAAACGACACAATGAGGAAACTATGAGATAAATCCGCAATGTGGAACAATTATACAAAGAAACTATCCCAGATACTTCAAAAAGTTAATTTCACAGAAAAAAAGACATAGGAGCGGGGGACAGTTACTTTTTTTAAAAAAAGCAATAAATCAATCCCCAGTACTTTTAAGTTTTTACATTATAGCCACCAAATACATATTAACTTATTTAAGCCCATTAGGAGAGCCTATTTCTTGAGCAATAGGCATCAAGCTCTGTTGGTCTTTACTTAAAAATTTTTACGAACATCCTTAAATTGTGTGTTTAATGTTATATACCAAGTATGGGACTAGTTAAATACACATCTCATCTGGATTTTATATCTGGATATTTTGTTTTCTAATCTTGATAAGTTCAGAAATAGGCAAATTTTTGCAGTAGAATAATCTATGTCTTAATAAAGTACAGATAAAGAAGTCTGTATAATTAAAATGAAAAGTCATGATAATGTTAAAATTGAAAAGGTTAATTATAATAGTGATCTACACATGCTACTGAATATATAGGAGCAAATTCAATCCTTAGACACCTTAAGAGAAATTAAGTGGAAAAGGGGAAGCACATTTAATTAAGTAAATATATTTGTGTAATTTTGAGAATTTTTAAGCAATTCTTTGTCATTTTGATTGAACCTTATGTTTACCCAAGTAACCCTTTTAAGTAATGTTGAATCCAACACCCTAACTTATTTAAGTTGTACAATTTATGAGGCCTCTGATCTTTTATACTGTTTTCTTTTTCTCTTACAGCAAGCTAGTACTTTGGCAGATCTGGACACTGGAAATATGGAAAAAGTCATTCAAGATGAAAATATTACCCTGTATGTGTGGGCAAACCTCAAGAAGAACCCAAGGTATTCCCATGGGTGATATTGTAGGTTAAAAGACATTAGAATCACATCATGATTACCAGGCATATTCCTGTTTAATAACAGCATAGTACATGGTATCCTTGGAAAAATTCATGTCAGGAAGTCAGCCAAATGGGATTTTGAATCATAAACCTGCCATTTACCTTAGGCAAGTCACATAGATTTGTTGAGCTTCAGTATATCAACAGGCTAATGATGATTATATTACTTAATAGGATTGGGTTGAGGTTAAATAGTAAAGCATATAAAGGTCAAGGCATGGTGTCTAGTACAAATATATCCTGAATAAATATCAGGTCTTTCCCTTCTCTTCACCACTTAACCTTCCTCCCCCCAGAAAGTAGAAGTGGTAGGTACTTTCTACATGGCTATCTCAAACTTAAAAACAAAATTATCTTTGTGAACTGTTAAAAATAATACTTTCTAAAACGTAATACTTTTTAAAAAATATTTTATTTATTTATTTTTTGAGAGATAGGGGAAGGGAATGAGAAAGAGAGCAGGAGAAACATTGATGTGTGAGATACATCAATTGGTTTCCTCTTGCACACCCCCAACTGGGGACCTGGCCTGCAACACAGGCCTGTGTCCTGACTGGGAATTGAACTGGTGACCTTTTGGTTCACAGGCCAGCACTCAATCCACTGACCCATACCAGCCAGGGCAAAAAATAATACTTTTATATTTACCATTTTTTAGATGTTTAAGGGATGTTTCCTCAATTATTTTTTACCAAAGTAACAGCTTTCTGAGGAATGACAATGGTAATGATAAATTCATGATCACTCATTTGCTGCTTGATCTCAAATATTTCTAATTAATTGAGTTAGTATGGCAGTAAATTTAAAAGCAAAATTTACCAGAATAAAAAATTAGGAGGTTTTGGTCTCAGTTCTGAAAAAACTAGTCATATTACAATGGAAGAAACTGAACTTTATTTTGGATATTTAGTAAAAGGAAGAAATAAAATATTTTCCACATTGTATTTGCTACAAAATACTCTGTGGTTTAAATCTAAATTAGAGACAATATAGTTATATAAACTTTTATTATAAAATATGTTATATATAGAAGAGTGAAGAGAATTAATCTGTATACTTTTAAAAGAATAAAAGTAAAATGACTAGCTGTGCATTAACTACCTGGGTCTAAAGAAGAGAATTAGGTAGTTCCTTTACTAAGATAATGAATAATGGAGGCAGAAAAAAGTCTGTTTTGTTTTGGTGGTGATGGCAAGGGAGTTGGTTGTAGGGATAGACTTGTTGAGTTTGAAGGCCTATGAAAAGTCAAAGTGCAACTCTCTGAAAGACTTCAGAGAATTTTGAGTTGGAGATATATTTTTGGAAGTCATTAGCATATAAATCAGGAGTTCTTAACTTTTTTGGCATCAGATTCTTATGAAGTTTAAATCATTCTGTGTACTCACATTTAAGGGCATTTTTGGACCCATTAAAGTTCATTCAGGATCTTTCTTCCCCCTACTCACCCCCAGGAAACATAGAACTCATATCAACAATTCCTGATAATTTAAATAATAATTGAAGCCTAGAAATAATACCCCAGGAGATTATGTAGATATGGGAGAAGAAAAAGGATGGGGAACTGAGTAACACCAACATTTAAGGGATGGTTAGGAAGAAGGCCATACAGAGGAAACAGAAGGAGCTGCCAGTGACACGGAAGAGTATTGAGTTATGCATTCCAAGAGCATATTTTAGGAAGGATAACATTAGCAACTGGGTCCAAATTCAGCAAAGAATATATTCTAAATTGTGGTGAAATTAAAGTCAAGAGAAATACGACTTAGGAATAAATTTGCAACAGACCTAGTGTTTCCCTGGGCCTTTTCTTTTTTGTTAAAATCAATTATTAACAGGTACAGAAATGTCAGATGCAGTGAAATACAAACTGGATTTGAAATTCCAAGGATATTAGCAACAAGTGACATTGCTCTCCGACTCCTGCATACTCACTATGATCACGTCACACCGCTGCACCCTGTTTCAACATTATTTCAACTGCCTGCTTCCACGGAACCTCGCTCTGTCAAAGACAAAGTTAACAATGTACAAGCAGCAATTAGCAAAGAGTTCCAAGAAGAGTACAAACAACCAGAAAATGAGTGTAGCTCAGTACAGGAGGAAGAAATAAAAGTTGAAGAACAAGGTGATACTGAAATACAAATGGTAAGACACATTTACATGTATAATTTTTTCCTTATATAACAAGTATTCTTAGATTTCCTGTCTTTCTCAAGATTGTTTTGGCTATTAAAGGTCTTTTGTAGGTCCATTCAAATTTTAGGATTGTTTCTTTTATTTCTGTGAAAAATGCCAATGGAATTTTGACATGAATTGCATTGAATGTGTAAATGGCTTTGGATATTAATTCTTCCACTCCACATGCACAGAATATCTTTCCATTTATTTTTGTCTTCTTCAGTTTCTTCCATTGATGTCTTATAGTGTTCAGTGTACAGCTCTTTCACCTCCTGGCTTAAATTTATTTCAAGGTATTTTATTCATTACCTTGAAAATGGTAATGAATAATTGGTAATGGTAATGAAAATGGTAATGGTAATTTATAATTACCAATTATAAATGGAATTTTCTTTATTTCTCTTACCAATAGTTTATTATTAATATATAGAAGTGCAACAGATTTTTATGTATTGATTTTTTAGGAGGTAAAACATGTATTTTTAAAAAGATTTTATTTATTTGATTTTACAGAGAGGGGAAGGGAGGGGGAAACAGAGGGAGAGAAACAACAGTGTGAGAGACAAACATTGATCAGTTGCCTCCTGCACGCGCCCTGACTGGGGGCTGAACCAGCAACCTAGGCATGTACCCTGATCAGGAATCAGACCAGCAACCCCTTACTTTGCAGAATGACGTCCGTCCAGTTGGGCAACACTCGTCAGGGTGCTTTGACCTGTACTTTCATTTGGGCCATATTTTTTTGTCTCTCAGATGATTATTATCT
Source organism: Micronycteris hirsuta (assembly GCA_004026765.1). Classification (NCBI taxonomy): domain Eukaryota; kingdom Metazoa; phylum Chordata; class Mammalia; order Chiroptera; family Phyllostomidae; genus Micronycteris; species Micronycteris hirsuta. The sequence goes on from PVJI01005481.1 coordinate 95,097, forward strand.
TTTGTTAATGTGGTTCCGGATATTTGGTTGTTGGGGAGGCTTTTGGTACTGATTTACCAGCAAGTGTATCCTTGCTAGTAATTCTGTTATTCAGATTTTGTATTACTTCAAGACTCAGTCTTGATAAGGTGGTAGATTTCTAGGAATTTATGCATTTCTCCCAGGCTGTTAATTTTGTTAGCGTATAGTTGCTCATAATAGTCTCTTATCATCCTTTGTATTTCTGTGGTATCGGTTGTAATGTTCCCTATTTATTTATAATTTTATTTTAGTCCTCTATCCTCCCCTTTTATTTTGGTGTACCTGGGTAAGGTTTTCTCAATATTTTTTCCTTTAAAAAAAACCAAGCTCTTAGTTTTAATTGATCTTTTCTACTGTTTTTTTAGTCTTTATTACATTTTTTAAAATTATTTTATTGTTGTTCAATTATAGTTGTCCGCATTTACCCTCCCCCCACCCCACCCCAGGCAAACCCACCTCCCTCCCTTGCTACCCCCCTCCCCCTTGGTTTTGTCCATGTGTCCTTCATTGCAGGTCCTGAATACCCTTGTCCCCCTTCTCCCCTTCCCCTTCCCTCTGGTTACTGCCAGAATGTTCTAAACTTCAATGTCTCTGGTTCTATTTTGTTTCTCTGGTTGTATTTGCTTGCTTACCTCAGAAGCGTCTTGGCTGTGGCTGATCTAACTTTCCCGGTAGCTGATCTGGCCTAGGTGCCTTCTCTCCTGAGCCCTCATACGAAACTTTTTAACATTTCATAAAGTAGAGG
>PVJI01005482.1:0-95788 GCA_004026765.1 Micronycteris hirsuta
CACCCAGCCTTTATTGTATGAAATGTTGAAGGGAGTTATATGAGGTATGGAGGAATATCAACAGGGGAGTGGTAGGGGGAGAGGGTGGGAATGGGGCACAGAACAAGTAGCATAAATGGGAGGTAGACAACAGACAGGGGGAGGTTAGAACAGTATAGGAAGTACAGGAGCAGAAGGACTTATGTGTATGACCGATGGAGAAAACTAAAGGGAGGGGAAAGGGGGGTAAGGGGGAGGGGGGAAGGAAGGGGGGAAATGGGGCAACTGTAACAGCATAATCAATAAAATATAGTTAAAAAAAATAAAAATCTTTAAAATGCAAAAAAAAAAAAATTATTGAAAGCTGCCTTGGTTGGTGTGGCTCAGTGGACTGAGTGCCAGCCTGAGAACCAAAGGGTCACTGGTTTGATTCCCAGTCAGGGCACATGCCTGGGTTGTGGACCAGGTCCCCGATAGGGAGCACGTGAGTGGCAATCACACATTGATGTCTCTCTCCCTCTCTTTCTCCCTCCCTCCCCCTCTCTCTAAAGATAAATAAATAAGACTCTTATTAAAAAAGAAAGTACTTCTTTAAAAAAATTATTGAAAGCCAGCTTAATGCTTAAGGGCAGGACTTCTGAATCAGACAAGCAGACCTGGGTTTGTCGCTTCATAGCTGGGCAACCTTGGGCAAATTAGTTCATGTCTCAAACCCTCATTTTCCTTATCATTAAAACTGGGAGGATGTTAAAACCAACTCATGGCGTAGCTGTGAAGAGTAAATGGAGGCATTGCTGTGACGTGCACAGTATTAGCCTGCATACAGAAAGGGTTCCAGCATGGATGGGCGAGGGTCATCGGAAGGGATGGGATGTGAAGCCTGATCGTGCTCAGACGTGTGCAGTAGATAGGTAGTGCTGGGGGCCGTGTCATAAGACAGTAGGGGTGCTCTGGGAATGGCAGATTGCTTTCCAAAGTGTGTGGAGCCAGGGACAAGACCCAGCTTCATACTGCACACTGCAGTAGTTGATCTTGAACCCACTGTCCTATTTTATGATTTCTATTTTTCTATTTCTCATATTTTTGTGTTTATTTCTCTTTTGGATTGATTATTTTTTATTATTATCCTTTTCCTCCTCTACTAATTAGAAGTTATACACTTTGTTTCTTTTTTTCTCCCCTTTTAGTGGTTACCCTAGCAATTGCCACATGCATATCTAGCAAAGTCTAAAGTTAGTCAATTACTCTGGCTTCCTCTTCCCTAAAGCAAAATCTTAAAACACCTTAACTCCGTTTAACCCCTTTAATTCTATCTTGTCTTCTTGTAACCACACAGCACCTTATAATGGTTACTATATTACATAGCCAATGTTTGTTTAGCTTTACCCCCATGTCTGTTACTTTTTTTTTTTTTTTGGCTCTTTATGCCTTCCTGTTTCATAGATGTCCCATCTGGGGTCCTTTTCTTTTTGCCTAATGTAGAGCCTTTACAATACCCTTTAATGAAAGTTCTCTGGTTACACATTTTCTCAGCTTTTGTTTGTCTGGAAATGTGTTTGTTTTGTGCTCATTCATGGAAGATGTTTTCATTGGATAAAGAATTGTGGGTTGTCAGCCCCTCCACTCCCAGCTTCTGTTGTTGCCATTGTTGCCATTGATAAATCCGCTGTTAGTCTAAGGTACATTGACATTTTCTTTGGTTTTCTCTCTCTCTCTCTCTCTCTCTCTCTCTCTGTGTATCAGACAAGTAGTGCTGGGGGATATATATATTCTCCTATTTTTTTAAAATCCTGCTTGGAATTCCTTGGGATTATTAAAATCTGTGAATGCTGTCTCTAATCAATTCTGGAAAATTCTCAGCCAGTATCTCTTGAAGTATTGCCTCTCTCCATGCTGTCTCTTCTCTCCTCCTAGAACTCCTAATAATCATAGGCCACTCTTTCCCTTGCCTCTTCACCTTTATTTCATATTTTCTATCTTGTGATCTCTCTGTGCTGGTTTCTGTTGCTTATTTTCTAATCCATCTGCCGGTTCACAAATCGTCTCTTTAGTTAAGTCTCATCTTCCACTACATTTAAAATTTCAGTTGTGAACCCTGGCTGGCGTGGTTCAGTGGACTGAGTGCCAGCCTGTGAACTGAGAGGTCGTGGGCTCGATTCCCAGTCAGGGCACAGGCCTGGGATGCAGGCCAGGTCCCCAGTTGGGGGCGTGGGAGAGGCAATCGATTGATATATCTCTCACACATTGATGTTTCTCTCCCTCTTCTTCCCTCCCTTCCCCTCTCTCTAAAAATAAATAAATAAAATCTTTAAAAAAATACAATTTCATTTGTGATATTTTTTACTTCTAGAAGTTTCATTTGCTTCTTTCTCACATCTGACAGGTCGATTTTTATAGTCTTCTATTTCCTGAAGATATTTTCAAGCTTTTTTATTTCATTAAATGGAGTCAGCATGGTTGTTTTAAAGTCTGTACTCAATAATTCCAGTATCCGAGGTTGTAGGTCTGTGTCTACCGTCTGTTGTCTCTGCTGGTTTGCATTTACTGTTGCTTCGTGTGCTTGGTTACTTTTGGCTTGTGTACTGCCCGGTGTACTTACATATTTAGTGGCAGGTATTTGTTGAGCCCTAGGATGAAGATGCCTTCCCCCTGAAAGGGTTTTCACATCTTTCTGCCCAGTGCCTCAGGGTATTAGCAGTACAGGAACATTTTGAACTAAATTTATGCATTGATTTTTGAACCACCAAAATGATAGCAGCTTGCGCTGCTGCACTGTGTAAAGATTGGCCTGCAGTTACAACTTCTCAGGAACAGACCCACTGCCTTTCTTTTCCATTCCCCTGGGGGTGAGGTCTTTCAAGGTGCTGGCTTAATCTAGGAGGGTCTCCTGGTACGTTCTCCATGTGGGACAGACCCTGAGTTTTGACACCTATCCACATTAGCCCTCAAGGCCATTAAAACTGACATTCAGATATACCTGTATCAACAAATACCCACAGAGTCAAAAGGATTTCAGTGCTCCTTGCTTCTCTTGGTTCTTGTCTCTCCTAATTTTGACCTTATTCTTTTCTCTCTTGCCAGTTTATTGATGCTTTCAAAAGGTGTTTTTCATATTTCATTCAGTATTTTTTATTTTTTTCAGCAGATCTTCTCACACTGTGTAACCTTGAATAAGTCCCTTTCCTTCTTTTGGGCTCAGACTCATCTACTTCATAGGGTGACTGGGAGATTTAAATGAGAAAATAAAGGTCAAGGACCTAGCGTAGTGTTTTGCACGTAGTGTGCTTGGCACACTAAGGCCCTGGGGGCTAATGCCCAGAGTTCCCCAGCTTCCTTCAACCCCTGAGGCACCAGCTAATGTTTGATCACAAAGCTGGGAGCCTGCAGCCCAACCAAGCTGAGCTGGGTGCCAGTGACAGGGGAGGCACCTGACTACCCGCTGCAGTGCTGGGGAGCATGAAGGCCCCCCCGGGGCAGGTGCTTTGGGTGAGTTGGCCTGTGGGCTGAGCCTCTGGGAAAAATACTCCCCTTGGGTTTAGAAGTCCACTGGGTGAGTATCCGTTCTCCTTGGGGCCAGGAGGCGAGGAGCGCCCCACTCCACCCCGGGGAGCTATAACAAGGGAGTCCCCTGGGGCTGTGCAGGCACCTTCCAGAGCCAGTTCTGACCCCTCCGCTCTCTCCATGACAGTCCTCCCACCTGACCACCCCTGCCAGCCCTGGTCACCACAGCTGTCCCTGACACCGGAGTGTTTTAATGTGTTTCCAAACTCATTGACTGCTTTCCGTGGTAGCATTTTCTCCCCAATGAGAGTTACCAAAACTCAAAGGATCCTGTTCCCTAAGCCTCATTCGGTGTTAGTTGGGGGAACTTCCTGTCCTTCCCTGAGCTTAACTTCAGTCATTTCTGTCCCCATGTCCCTTACGTCAGTTCCCTGAGAGGTGCGGTCTGGCCAGGCAGTCTAGACACGTCCACTCCGACGGTGTGCTTTGCAGGGTCCCAGCCCAGAGAGACCTAGATTTCAGAGCCAGGTGGGGTGGGGGGCAGGTTGGAAATCGTTGCTTTGGCTATAGAGCAGCCCAGGTCTGGAAGAACAAATAGTCCTATGACCCTAAATCTTTATAGAATACATGATAGAAAAAGCTACCTTCTTATCAAATGTAGCACTTTTAGCCATTTTTACCTGTACACATGCATAAAATAGACATCTTTTTAAACAAATTCGTCCAGCAAAAAAAAAAAAAAGGTGGACTTCTTAACCAAATGAAAAATATGATTCAAATGCAGATAAAATATATCAATTAAGGGGCACTAATCCCTGGGCTTCTGCTGTTTGTACTCTTTGGAGAACACAACAATTCTCAGAAGGTTAAACTATGTCCTAATTATCCAGTGGGGAATCAGTGTGTCTTTCGGAGGAAAACATTACCAAAGGCTTTTAGTAAGAACTGTCTCTGAGAAATCCCTACTGAGCAGAGGGAGGAGAATTAGGCTTGCCCCAGACTGAGGCACACATTCTTGAATCAAGAGGCGAACATCACTGCACTTGGCAGTGATGGGGGACAGGGTGGGGAGGGGAGGATTTCTCTGGAATTCTTTGAACTCCCGTATAAGATGTTTTTATGAGATTTGTTTGTGTCGTTTCCTTGGTCTGGTCTGCCCTTCCAGCCTTTATCTGTCTGGCAAACCTCGCTTTATTACTCAGAGTATTCAAGCACCTCCCCACAAAGCCAGCCCTGATCCCGACACACCCAATAGAAGGACCAACTTATCCAACTCTGCTGAAGAGAGAGATATGAATGAGAATGACATAAAATAAGGTGCTGTTTTCATCTTCCTCTGGGTACACCTATTCTGGAACATTCTTTGATCCATTCACAGAGCTCTCTGAATTGTGTTAGCCTCTTGATGCCCACACTGGTTGTGAACCCATCACCCCCACTCGCCACGTCCCCAGGGACCCTTGTTTGGCCTGCTCTGCGATCTGTTGGGTCAGCGCGTGTCTGAGTGCTAACTGCGAGCCTCCATCTGGGAGGGTATCCATCCGTCTTCCTGGAGACATCTAGTGGAGAGCCCCACATGCAGTAGGTACCCTAAAAATGCTTGTGAAATGAAAGAATTAATTACAGACCATTTTCCACAGAAGGTGCTGAGGTGCTGAGACTGTCAAGCATCTTCCCTCAACTAGAGTATGTGGGCTTAAGAATCTCACTTTGAAATGCCAGCTTGAGAAATTTTCAAACAATTCGACACTAGAGGGCCCATCTCTGAGAGAGGTGCCACAAGGTACTTTTTAGGAGAGACCGGCCTTTAATGAGCCCTTTGGTGGGAAACCAGTTACTAAACCAGCTAGGACGGGACCCAAGAACAGCCAGTTCACGGCTGGTTCTGCTCGAGGGTAAACAGAAGGAGCAGTCCCTATCGGCGTCACTCAGGTTTTGAAAACAGGATTGTATTCATGATCGTCTATGCTCAGCTGCCTGTGGCATCAGGAAATAGTTTGACCAGAGTTGGACAAGAGTATTTCTGCCTCGGGCCCAGGCTCATCACCCTAAGGCGGTGCCTTTGGCTCCTGGCTGTTCTCCTTCCCAACGTGCTGCTATGGTGCAGGGACTTTCGGCCCCTGGCACACACATGTGTCTCTAGTTACCAACTTTGAAGCTTATGGGGCATCAATTCTGGGTATTTATCTGCCCATATTTGGTCCCGAAGACTGATTTCCCCTGGACCTCCTGTGCTTGGCCTCTGCACTCTTCCCTGATTGAGCAGGCAGACGGGGAGCACTCACCTGCCTGCATGGCCAGCTCCCAACACAGAGACAAGCCCATCTCAGGCTGCAGCGGAACGGGAAGGCCAAGGCTACAGGGCTGGGTGGAGATGGGTTGCCCTTGCCCAGTTGTCAGGCCAGAGGCCCAATCAAGACCTCTGCACCCATGGAAGAGGAGACCAGGACTGCCAGGGAGTGCCCAAAGCATCGAGAGCTCTGTGGTTCTTTGTGGTATTTCTCTGTCTATCACTGTGTCCAGGAATTGTGGCCGAGCCTGCTGCCCGTTCTCTCCCTCTTGAGCTGTTAACTGTAGATGGAGTCTCTCATGCTGTTTTCCACAAGACCTGGGGAATGCAGACAAGCGAAGGATTTTAGAACATCCTAATGAAACCTAGGGCTCAGATTTTGGCACCCTGTCCTCCTGGAGGGGAGGCAGGGCCAGTCCTCCTCTGCCAAGGCTCCATGTGTTTTCCTGTAACAGGGAGGAAGGGGGCACACCCCACGCAAACCCCCTCCTCCCCGAGGCGCTGACTGAACCCTGCCTGATCTGTGCAGTCTTCCCTCTTCCCAGGGAAGCAACCTGTCTATCCTCAGAGTCCGTGCCTTCTGCCTTTCCCAGCTCTTCTCGTAGCTTAACTCCTGCTCTTCTGAACCTCTTACACCCCACCCCACACTGACCTCCCCACCCCCAACTTCTTAGGCACAAGGAATTCACTTAGTAAAGCTTCATGGATTCCCATGTTCCCAGCACTGGGGAGACAAGAATGGACATAATACTGTCCCTTGCCTCAAGGAGCATACAGTCAGCTGGGACAGACAGATGCTAACTCTACATTGTGCGGCTGAACTGTGGAGTGCGGAAGGAAGGTGCTGTTCACAGAGATCTGTCAGGAGTGGGAAGGCTTCCCCAGAGAGGGCACAACTGAGCAGGGCCTTGATGATGGAGCAGGAGTTCTCTGGTTGGGTGAGGCAGGAGATGGCCCCGCTGGTGGAGGGGACAGCACGCACAACTCATAAAGGAGTAAAATGGACGGCTCGTTCAGGGAGCCATGACTGACTCGTTGCCATGAAAGAGAGAAATGAGAGGAGAGGCTGGAGAGAAGGCCAGGCTGCTGGAAGGACTGAGTGGTGCCTGTATCCCGAAGGTAATGGAGGAAGACCGCGGTGAGGGTCCACAGAGACTTTCCCTTCCTCCTCCTTCTCCTCCTCCTCCTTCTTCTGAAAGAGCTTTCCTAAGGTATAACTGATATATGCATATAAACTGAAAATACTTAAAGTGTACAATCTGATGAGCTTAACATATGTTTGTACACCTGTGAAACAATCCAGATGATGAACAGTTATTACCCCCAAAAGTTCCTCATGTCCCTTTGTCATCTTCCCCTCCCAGCCCCACTGTCTCCAGGCAACCACCATCTGCTGCTCTCTGTCACTACAGATTAGATTGTATTTTATGAATTTTATATAAATGGAATCATTCAGTATTTACTATTTGTGTGTATTCTTCTTATCACTCCGCATATTTACTCTGAGTTTCGCCCATGTTGTTGCATATATTAATAGTTAATTCATTTCATTGCTAAGTAGTACAATATTTCACTAAATGTGTTATGCCATAATTTCATCGTCTCTCCACCTGTTGGTGGGCATTTGGATGGTGTCTAGTTTAGAGCTACTACCAGTAAGCTGCTATGAGTATCTACATGCAAGTGTTTGTGTGGATATACCCTTTTACTTCTCTTGGGTAAATACCTAGGAATGGAATGACTGGGTCATATGACAGAGGTATGTTTTAACTTTTAAAGAAATTGCCAAACTCTTTTCCAAGTGGTTATTCCATCTCCTGTGCCCTTCAACAATGTATGGATTTTTCACATGCACTTTCTTGACTGGCTACAAACTGTAGAGTGAATCTTCAGAACTGAGTCTCCATTGGATTTGCCCAGGTGGTGACTACAGCTGAAGCCCCAAGACATGCCCAGTACAAGGGGCCCAGCACAAGGAGGGCCGGGGATCCTCAAAGTCTTTCCTGAGGATAGTATCAGACTTGCCATCATCGGGGGAGGCTTGTTGGTCGTTGATACTGCCCCAGAGGCTGAAGGAATTGAGCAAGAGCTGAGGAGGTTAATGAACTAAGGCACTTGCTCAGCACTTGAGAAAATCCTGCTGGACCTGAAGAGGCCACAGTGCAACAGATTACAGCCCAGTTTACACAGAAACTAATTTTTTCATAAATAAATTATCTTGGCTGGCGTCAGGGCTCCAACCAGTTGTGGGAGCGGCCCTTGTCCCTGGATCAGAGCCCTGTTCCAGGGGGTGAGGGCTCTGATCTGGCCAGACTGCCCCTGGAAGAGCCATAGAATGGAGAGATCCAGAGCCCTTGGGACCTCCTAGTAAAGGCTGCTCACCTAGGCCCGTTTCCCACAGGCAGGAGCTGTGGAGCGGCATCCAGGACTAGAAGGCAAGGCTAATGTCTATGTCTGGCCACTGCTGGAGTCTGGCCTTTCTGGATCCTGATGTCTGTGGAGTGTGAGCCCTCCCAGAGTTTGGAGTATGTTGTTTGTTCATTCATTCATTTATTCATCAAAATTCACCAGCGCCTCTTTGGTACCAGAGGTGATTCAGGCAGGCTGGACTCAAGTTGTGAAACCCTCCAAGTTCTTCCAAGGGATTTGGTTGGCATTTATGGGAGGGGCACAAATGGTGATTAGCTCAGGACTGTGTTTTAGAAAGGGACCTGGCAGCCAACACGGAGGGTGGATTTGAGAATGGACAGAGCATGGACAGGGAGGTCCTCGGGAAGAAGCAAGGGAGGATCTGAGCAGGTGGCGGAAGTGGCAGGACAAGGGAGGCACGAGATACGGGGGCGAGAGACAGAGGAGTCGGTGCCATCACACAGCTGCCGTTTCTTTCCTCGCGCGGCTTCAGTAATACTGCTCTCTCCCAGTTCACTCCAAACACTGAATGCATAAATAATCAATAAATGGAGAGATGGTTGGAGGGACAGAGGAATGGCTATTTGGCTCAGGAGTGAGCCAAGGCACGCATCTCCCCACCCATCCATCCATCTCCTGCCTGAGCAGCCACCCTTCACTGAGGTGAAGGTGGGGACCACAGATGTCCTCCCAGTATGGCAGGATGTCCCTGACTCACGTCTGACAGCTCTCAGCATGGGCTGGCTCCTGGAGGCTCAGTCAGTCACCTGTAAAACAAGTGCACAGCTATCTCTTCTTGTTCAAATTCCTAAGGCAGTGAAGGATGTCCTGGGGCCATAACTTTGAACTTCCAGGAAGCAAAGGCCTCAGTTTCCCATGGAGACCCCATCCTTACGGGAAGGAGAAGAGGGGAGAAGAGACTAGAGCCTGGTAGGGAGGTCTCTGCTTGATGCCTGCTAAGGAACTGGGTCTCAGCTATGATCGCTGAGCACTGACATCGTGTGACCTTTTCCTGGTTACGCACAGTGACTACAACATAACAGGCACGATTCTGTCATTTAGACTGACCTGAAAGCTCCATCCATTGGTGACCTCAGAATGGCAGCCACCATAACCAGAGTTCACCTTCAAGACAGTGTGTGGCTGCGGGGGACAAGGGAGGAGCGATGAGAGGGGCTTGGGCAGGGGCTGCTGAACTAGTGTGTGTGGAAGAAAGAGTACTGGCACCATGCAGGAAAAGCCTGGAGTCTTGGGTTCCAATCCCTTGTGCCGCCTCCACTGGGCAGCCACAGGAGAGAATCCTTCACCTCTCTGAGCTGATCTGGGCCCCGATCACAGTAGCTGCAAGTAGGTGTTTGCAAGTTCTGCTTTAATCTGGGCCTCGTGAGGGCGGAGGGCTGGACTGCGTCTGAGAAGGCAGAACAAAGGTGTTCTTTCACTCTTGCTTCTCCTGTCTACCAGTTGATGCCTGGCTTTTGTAGCCAGCGAGTCTCAATGTTTCCGAGCTGGGAGGGCACAGAGAGGTCCTCTCACCCTCCATTTGATGTGAGATAAAACGGAGAGGAAAAGCAGCGAGGCCCTGGCCAGAAATGACCATGCTTGTCCATGTGGGCCTCAAGGGCTCCCAGGGACCCCAGTGCTTGGCACTCTGGGCTGCAGCATGAGGGGCACCCAGTGACCGCTGACACGGAACCACCTTGACCGTGTTCCCTGCCCTGTGGCACCACAAGCAGACCCCTCCTGTCCTTGTCCGTCGAACCACTGAGAGAAGAGAGTTTGCCCAGTCAGACCCAGTGGGTGGCTGTGGCTTTCCTGTCCACCAGGCTGTCACGGTGGTAGCAGCAGCAGGAGTGGAGAGAGTGGCGCAGACACAGACGATTTGTTGCCTCACCTTTGGGTGAGAAACCCAAGGTCAGGGCAGGGGCAAGAGAGGCCCAGTGCCAAGAGACAAGGCTTGCGATAAGCCAGGCAGTACCTGGCACATGGAGCGGGAGCCTGGCTTTGTCATCGTCAGTCCAGGGCATTCCCCTAAGTTTGAGGGTAAAGGCCAGAGCAGGCCCTGAATGTGGGTGCCCGCCTGAGAAACCCCAGGAAGGAGGCCTGGCAATAAAGTGTTCGACCCCGGCCCAGGTAGTACAGGCAGCCGCTCAGGAGCTTTGGAGCAGAGGGTGCCCTATAAATCTCAGCAGCTCTGCCAGGAAACCCACATGGGGTGACTGCAACTGTGCCTCAGGTGAGCGAGGAGGAATGCGGAAGAACTGGGTAGGGCCTGAGTCCAGGGAGGGAGGCTGTGACCTTTGTGCTGTGTTTGTTCAACAAATACTCCCCCAGGCCTCCGGGGAGCCACAGATCTGGGGTGCACAGTCCAGGGTGGCATGGCCCTACCCTAAGCTTCCTCTGGGCTTTTCTCTGTGTCCTTCATGCCCCACCTGCTCAGAGAAGAAATGCCCTTGGCTGCTTGCTGAATGAGTGATGGGAGGGGAGGAGCAAGTGGCCAGACAGCTGGTCCCCTAGCCCCCTGGGCTCCCACCTACCAGCATGGGAAGGATGGCGGCCTGGGCTCCTGTATGGCTGGGTGAGGGGATGGTGGGGGGAAAGGAGCCACTGATCTTGACCTGCTTGGCGGCCACCAAGCACTTCCAGAGTCAAACACTGAGTCCTTCAGATGTGGGAAGACACTGCTTCCACCCTCCCCTCTAATGTCTGAGCATCCCCAGCAGTGCCTGTACTGCTGCCCTTTGCCCATCCCTTTCTTCCTCTCCCAAACCTTCCCTAAACCCCAGCCCAGCTCAGTTCCTCCACTTCCTACAGGAAGTCTTCCCTGATGCACCAACACTTGCAGACCTTCTGTCTTTGTCAGCTACTGTCCCTGTACCAGCCTTAGGCAGGATGGGAGCTGGTGTAGGAGGCAGCCAGAGAAGGAAGGTAGGAGGAGAGTAAGGCCCCAGCCAGCATATCTACAGTTGGGTAGCGGCCTGCAGTGGAGGCTGGAGGGCCCCAGGACTCCCAAGAAAGCAAGCCTGAGGCAGTGATCACATCTCTGGAATCTGTGCCAGCAGGGGCTGGGCATAGGGTTAGATTAACAAGGAGCCAGGGCCCTGGTGGTGGCACCAGGGTGGTGTTCCACCAGAGGAACACGTGGGGGCTGTGGTCAGTGGAAGAGGGAGAAAAATGGAAGAAGGGCCAGATACCTGGGTCTGGGCAACTCTGGATGGTAAGGTGAAGGCTGAGGCCCTACCCTCTGCAGCCTCCTGTGGGAATGTAGGCAGTAGAAGCAAGGCAGTAGAGCAGGTGACAGGATCTGGTCAGGAGTCACTGGAGGGCCCATTCTGAGGGCAGAAGCAGACAACCCCATTTGTGGGCTCTAGCCATTCCATGGGGCAGCAACTCTTTCCTAACAGGTCTGCAGCGGTGCTCATGGGAGATAAGGGTGGAGTCTGTGACAAGGACAGCTCCACCCCATCCTTCACTCCCACTCCTGGTACCAAAAGCTCATCTGCGCCCCAGGCGCAACCCCGGTGGGTGGCTAGAGGTATTCTTAGCACCAACTGTCACAGCCTGGCCCAGGTCACCACCCAGCTAGCCAGACGTCCTGAGACAGCAGACGCCCACTCGTTTTGAGCAAAGCGGGGCTCCTGCCACAGCCCTGAGCCTACCTTCTGCCCCTGCACAGGCCTCATGGTGGCCTGGGCGCTCCCAGCACTCCAGGCGAGCCAGTCACATGCCACAGGTTTGACTGGCAATAAAGCACGTCAATTCAACACCATTAGTCATTAGGGAAATGCAGATTAAAGCCACAAGGAGATACTACCACATGCCCATTAGAATGGGCAAAAGAAAAGAAAGCTGACAGTACCAAGTACTGATCAGGATTTGAAGCAACTGAAGCTCTTAGACAAGACTGGAGGGACTGCAGAATGGGACGGCCACTGTGGAAAACAGTTGGGTGTCATATTCTAATGCACTTACTATATGACCCAGAAATTACATTCCTAGACACTTACTCAATAAAAATGAACTTAGGTTCACACAAAACCCGTATGCAATGATTTATAGCAGCCTTTTATTCACAATCACCCCCAAATGGAGACAATCCAAACGTCCTTCCACTGGCAGGTGGATAACAAGCTGTGGTGCATCCATACAGTGAGGCGCCACTCGGTAATAAAAAGGAATCAGCTACTGGTATGAGCAACAATAGGGATTGGCTTGAATGTGTTACCCTAAATGAAAGAAGCCAGACTCCAAAGGCCCCATACTATTGATTTCATTTGCATTTTAGAAAAAATAAAACTATAGGGACAGAAAACAGATGAGGGGTTTCCAGGATTTAGGAGTGGGGGTAGGGACTGACTACAAAGGGGCACAAGGGACCTTTTTGTGGCGATAGAACCATTTCATATACTGGCCGTGGTGGTGATTACATGACTATGCATTCACCAAAACTCATGAACTTTATACTGCAAAGAGGGGATTTCCCGTATGTACAGAATTCTTCATTAAACCTGCGTTTAAAAAAAAACATTAATCACAGCCACTGTCTCTGAGCACCTACTAGGCACTGTGCAGGGACTCTGTTTTCTCATCCATCTACTCACGCGGTCACTCATTCAGCAAGTGCTCCCCGATGCCTCCACCAGCTGCAGCACCGTGTCCTGTTAATGCCCCCTAATTCCTGCAAGCCACATGGCTCCCTACACAGTGTACGCTGTGCATAGGAACCGGCATCCGTACGCTGCATAGAAACCGGCAGGAAGATGTGGCCAGAGCCCAGCCCTTCACGGGGGCATGAAGGTGAGCCTGAATGTTCTCTGTGGGTGCATTTCCAGGGAGACGAATTCCTAGTTTTGTCAGTCCCTCAAGGGAGTTTAAAATGCAGAAAGAGAGACTGAGGTGATAGAGCAAAGAATAATGCCCTCTCTCCCTCTCTAAGATGCAGGTCCTGCACCGACGGTCAGGCCATGCCCCTCACAGCTCTGAGCATGGAGCCGGGGCTGAAGTGGAGGGTCGAGGCTCTGGGCTCATTTATGTGTTCAGTTTTCTTGGCTGTGTGGCTGGTCCTCTGCTTGGGAGCCTATACATGTTTGCCCAGCTCCAACAGGGGTGACCCTGGCTTCTCTGGTGAGAATCTCAGTGTAGGAAGCCCCTGGATAAACCCGGAGGGGTGCACACACACACGGGAACACTGCGCATGAGGAAAAATGAGCAAACCAGAGCTATGTGTACCAACATGGGTCCTTCTTAATGATACATGTGGAATGTGAGCAAGTGCCAAGAAGGATAATATGCAACACCATTTAAGTGTTGTTTTATAGTTGAACACCTTGCATTCTTATTGCAGATTCTTCAAAAAGATCAAATCACATTTAAAAGCACTTTTTTTTTTTAAAGATTTTATTTATTTATTTTTAGAGAGAGGAGAAGGGAGGGAGACAGAGAGGGAGAGAAACAGCAATGTATGGTTGCTTCTCACATGGCCCTCACAGGGGACCTGGCCCGCAACCCAGGCATGTGCCCTGACTGGGAATCGAACCGGGACCGTCTGGTTCCCAGCCCGCACTCAATCCACTGAGCTACACCAGCCAGGCCTAAAAAGCACTTTTTAATGTTTCCTTTTTTCCCAGTTTTTTTTAGATACAGTGGTGGGCAAAAGTAGGTTCATAATAATAAATACCACAACAATTGATAAATAATACAAGAGCAAACTGTCTCACGTTCCTACAACTGTAAACTTCCCTTTGCTCATCCTTGTATAATTGACATACGGCACTGTATAAGTTTAAGGTGCACAGCATAATGACTTACATATATATTGTGAAATAATTACCACAGTAAGTTTAGTTAACACTTATCATCTCATATAGATACAAAGAAAAGGAAAGAATTTTTTTTCCTTGTGGTGAGATCTTTCAGGATCTACTCTTTTTTTTTAAAGCCAAGTGACATTTTTTTAAAAATATTTTTAAATTTATTTTTAGAGAGGAGAAGGGAGGGAGAGAGAGGGAGAGAAACATCAATGTGCGGTTGCTTCCCATGTGTCCCCCACTGGGAACCTGGTCCACAACCCAGGCATGTGCCCTGACTGGGAATTGAACCAGCAACCCCTTGGTTCACAGGCCCATGCTCAATCCACTGAGCTACGCCAGCCAGGGCTACTCTTTTAGCAACTTTCAAATAGACCCTACAGTAGTGTTAACTATAGTTATTACATTGTACATTAAAATATGTTTTAAAGACACAAAGTAGTACCATATATTGTATGGTTATAAACTTGAAAATATCAAAACATGAACAAGAAAGATACATACTAATTTCAGAAGTAGATAAGATCTGGGGAGGACATTAACAAAAGGGGAGAAGAAAATATGGCAAAAGGCTAACAAAAGATTTAACGAATCTGAGGTGTATGGATTAAATCAATGGAGTGTTGCATATTATTTTTTGTACTTCTGGTTGAAATATTTCATGATTAAAAACCAGACAGAGTGAACCTTGAAAACATTATGCTAAGTAAAACAGCCAGACACAAAAGGACAAATATTGCATGGTCCCACCCATACGAGGTGCCTTCAGTAGAGGTTCACAGAGACAGAAGGCGGAACAGCGGTTACCAGGGGCTGACGGGGCGGGGAGGGGGGGGCTGATGGGGCATTAGTGTCTAAGGAGCACAGAGTTTCGGTTTGGGAAGATGAAAAAGTTCTGGGATTGGATGCTGGTGATGGTTGTACCACAATGTGAATGTACTTAATGCCACTGGACAGGATGCTTGAAAATGGTTAAAATGGTAAATTTTACGTTATGTATTTTACCACAATAAAAATAAATAAAAACAACCCAGAATAGGCAAATCTATAGAGATGGAAAATAGATAGATTAGTGGTTACCTAGGACTGAGGAGGATGTTGGGACAATTGGGGGTCATGGCCAGGGGATACGGGGTGTCTTTTTGTGGGGATGAAAATGTTCTGAAATTGATTGTGGTCATACATGCCAAGCTCTGTGAATACACGAGACGCCGTTGAAGTGAACGCTTTCAATGGGTGAAGTGCATGGTGTGGGATTTATATTTCAATTATGCGGTTTAAAAAGAGGCTGTAAAGCGGGAAATCCTTTCCCTGTTGGCTACTCTACTAGAAGCCATGGTCTGTCTGGTCTGAACCTGGCTCTGGCGCAATTGTCATGGAGTCATCAGGAGCCTCACGATTCGCTGCCCTGCCACCCCGTGACATGGGAGGGAGCCCTGCCAGTCTCTCCCAGGACTGGAGCCATTGCCATATCCACGGGCTCTGGGAAGGAAGCACAGTCACAGCCTCTGCAGAATGAGGTTAATGAGAATCTCCTCTAGGCTCCAGGGGTTTCGAGCCTTAATTAATACTTTCAGGGCCCTCGGTGATTGTGAAATCAGAGGTTCTGTAAATCTACACAGCAGTGGCCTTATTAGTACCAGTGCATCACACAGGAGAAAGAAGTCAGCCTTCTGATCACTGACTTGGGTCCATGGAGACACTGGTCCCGGGAGCTCAGACTACGCTGCTGCTGTCTCTCACAGCCCCTTGCTTTGCTTTCTGAAGCCACCCCAGGGTCTGAGTGGTCTGCATCAGGCTGGAGCTCCAGGGCAGAAGCCACCCTGAGCACCGCAGCCAGGCTTCTGATAAATAGTCGGCCTTCACTTTGGGGGTCTGTGCAGGGCAACAAGGCAGACCCCACACACAGCAGTCTTGGTCCCTCCAGGCCTGAAGAAGGTGGAGCGGTTCCATTTCTATAAATCTCAGGACTCTAGTGAGAGCGCCAGTCACCTCCCAGGCGGCCATCCTTTCTGTGTTTGTTGTGCTTCCTAAGTTTGAGCACCGCCAGGCTCAGTGGGGCGCTGACTAAGGACCAGCTCTGCCCTTGACCAAGGGCAGCTTGGGGGCCTAGAACCACCCCATTTTGCCTTAGCTCTAGGCACATGGAGCACATGCCAGGAGCCAGGGTCTGTGGTCCTGGGTGTTCTCAGCTTTAGGGCTGATGACTCTTAAACTTAGGGACTCTGAGGCCCATGAACTTGAATATCTGCAGCCCAGGGAGCTTATTTTAATCTGGGTGGCCCTTGATAACCTCAACCCAGGGGACCCATAGCCTCTAGTGCCTACTGAGCCCCCAGTGCCCACTGATTCAGGGGCCTGTGGCCCTGGGCCAGCTTCTGGTCTGTGGACCTCTCTAACCAACCGCTTTAATGGGTATTTTCAAACATGGCACCGCCTCCCCCCCACACTGAATCCTGTTTTTGGGGGCTAATCCCAGCTTTCCACATTTCCCTTAAGTGTGTTACCTTCTAATGGGTACAACTTGTCATTCCTGCCAGGTAGATCTGAGGATCGTGAGCATCATCTTCACGTCAGCTGTCCCTCCCTTCCCCTCTCCTTCCTGGCTTCCTGACATCCTCAAACTTTGCCAGAATATTATTGATCTCTTTCCTTATCCAGGGCCTGTCAAACCAGATGGGGCTGAGGCCAGAGCCCAATGGCGTCCTGCCGGATACCCCATCAGGGCTGTGACATAGATCTCTTCCCCAGACTTCTTGGGGAAGTAGTGTAGTGTCATGGTTAGACCTGTTGGCCCTGGAGACAGCTTCCTCGATTCAAACCTGTCTCTACCTCTTACCTCCTGTGTGACCTTGGGCAAGTTGCTTAACCTTTCTGTGCATCATCTGTAAAATAAGGGCAATCATATTGCACAAGGTTGTTATGAGGATTAAATGAAATCATTTGTGGGAAGTGCTGGGCCTGGCATACAGTAAATACCAAAGTAAGGTCAGCTGTCAGTGGTGCCAAACCAGCTCTTTCTGAATCTCCTTGAACATCCATTGTCCATGTCTAAGAATGTGTCCTGAGAGGGTGGACATGCATCTTGCCCAAGCTAAGGTGACCCCTGTCCACAATTTTCCCCCAGACCAGCCCCCGGCCTCCCACCGCAGCAGAGGAAGTGCTGCCCACAACAGATGGATGCTGAAACTCCCTTCCCAAAAGTCTGTGTAGCACGCCCAGTTAGCAGCCCCCAGCCCGGCCGACCACTCCACGCCCCGCCCAGCTGCCTCCCAGGGCCCAAGGCGGCACCGCGAGGCTGCTTAATGAGAGGGTACAGGCCTCTGCCTAATGAGACCGTCTTAAGAGCAGTTTGGGGAGGCTGGCTTTCTTCTATTTATAGTTAAACTTCTCTGCCTTTATGACCCATCTCTAATTTGGGACCTCTTTTATTATGTTTTCTTTATGTTCTCTTCATGTGGATGAGTGGAAAAATAAATGAAAGGGAAAATCGCGGTGTGGTGGTGAGGAAAAACTGCCCGGGGGAGTGGCAGGCTTCGTGCTCACTGTCTTAGTGGCACATCTGGGGTGTTCTGGGCATCAGAGCAGACCTGGCCTTTCCCAGGTCTGGTCACCTGTTGTTCATGGGGCAGGCACACCATTCCAGTTGTGGAAACAGACAACAGTTTGAATCCTGGCTTTGCCATTTGCACCCTGGCTGCCCTTGGGTAGGTCCTACCTCTCCGGGCCTTACATTGTGGGCTGCAATGCACAGTTCCCTTGGAGATGACAAAGGACAGCTGAGCAGCAAGAACAGGAGAGGCTGAAGCCCAGCTCTGGCCTGCTCCAGGTTCCCAAGACCTCATGCCTTTTGGAGGCCAGAGAACCACGCCCCTCCCCACTTTGGCTTCGACTAATGCCCTGAGAGGTGCGGGAGCCCGGCGAGACCAGGCTGAGATGCAGTCTTGTCTGGAATGGGGACTATCTTGCAGCCGCCCCACGGAGAGGCAGGAGTTAACATGGTCACAGTGGGTCGCCCAGTTGCAGCCACAGATCTCCCTGTGCGCGAGCCCATTATAGGAGGGTGGCTGGGAACTTCTCACTGTGGAGCAAGGCCTGACTTATTTTAAGCTGGGTGGAACAAAGGGCTTCGTGTCTCTGTGGTCTGTGGTCTGTGCACGGGGTGAGGCTGTGGTGGATGGGCCCAGCATTTGGCCCTCATCTGAACTCCTATGGGTTAGCTTGCCTGCAGGGGTGCCCATTCTCCACCCCCAGGGTCCGGCTTGACTCCCATCAGGCCAACTGGACAGAGCAGGCCTATCCATAACCCCACTCCTGAGGCACCTGGGCAAAGCAGGCAGATGCTAGGGATTAGCAGGGTAGCCAGAGTCATGTCTAGAGCCAGTGGCTGGGTCAAGGTTACTCATCCCTAAAGGGTTAAATGAGTTAAACATGAAACACTTCGAATCGTGGCTGATACTTTGAAGTAACTTTGTGACCCAGCCCTGCCCCTCTGTCAGACGACAGGACAGTCCAGCACCTGTGATGCCCTTCACCCCACAGCGGGCAGGAAACGAAGGATCACCACCTCAGGGCTGGAAGTGAGTCCAGGGCAGGTTGCAAGCGGCTGTGGCTCTACCTGGTTACGGTGGTGGACACATGTAGGATTCAAGAACCCCTCTCCGTCTGACTTCTCAGCCCACTTTCCTTTGCTTATAAAGGGGACTCGGCAAGTTCTTGGTTTCCCCATGACCCCTGCCCTTAGGGTTCACGTCAGTATGTACCATGTCTTGAACCCTGCCATGCTGGTCAGAACCCTAGGCAGCCCTGTGGCACTTCGGTTTTCCCTCTCCATGGCTCTAGTAAGGGTGTGCCTGGTCACCCATGGAGACGCATCTGGTGCCGTCTAATGAGGTGCTGCCCAGCTGTCAGCAGGTTTGCCTGTCAACAGACCCAGGACTGAGCAGGCCAGTGCCCTGGCCCCAGGACAGATTTGGATTCCACTTCTAGCTGCCTAACCACCCAGATGTATGGCCTCCAACACATCACTGGGCTTTTCCGAGCCAGTCTCCTCACTGGCTACGTGAGGGTAAAGATTCCAACCTCAAGGGTCATTTGAGGATTGGGTGGGAGGACAGATGGGCAGACCCAGCCCGGGGGGCTGGCATGCGGTAGGTAGGCGCTCATCCCCTCCCACAAGGCCTCAGTGACTCACTGGAGTGGCAAGGGGCCCTCGGACAAATATAGCATGGCCTGCGCTTTCATTTCCTTAATTTCTCACCAGTCCACCCCCTCCTTGTCTTACCCGCCACCTTTGCCCTTTTTCAGGCCTCTCGAGATCTCCTTGCTGACCCCTCCAGTCAGTTCTCCACACTCAGAATGAACTTTAGAACGTATGAATCAGAGCACAGAACCCCCTGCCTATATCTATGGCTCCCCCCGTCCTTGGGGTAAAGTTCAGATGGACCCAGCCCATTAGACCAATGTGATCTATCCCTGCCTGCTGCTTCCTCGTCACCACTCCCACAACTGCCCCCAGCATGTTCTGTGCGAGAGCTGCACAGATTGACTTGCTCCCTGGATGAGCCTTGCACTCTGTACCCCCAACTTTCCTGTTTATGGAATGTGCTGGATTTGGCCTCTGTAAACCCCTTCTCCCTCCTACTCTCACCTCCACCTCCTAAAAAAACTCTCAGACAGGATCCCAATCTTTTTCAGCCACCATCACATAATCAAATATCTATCCTGTTTGAACCTTGTCCTACTCAACATAAAGCCTGCCATCGGGACAGGAGGCTGTGGTGCGCCTGTCTTTGCTCCTTGCTGCAGCTGACCCTCCATTTGCTACATGCTTTGTTGACTATCTCTTCGGGCATGGACTAGAGTTGGGGGACCAGATGGAGAGAGAAGCATGAGGCCCAAGAAGAGCTTTCTTGACGGTGGGACTGAGATCTGGCATCCTGGCACTCTACATAGCAGGTGTAACTTCTGGATCTTTCTAAACTAGGCTCTTTCATGGGTTCTTTAGAGATCCTCTTCATCCCCTCCCCATTAGGAACTTCCAAATGCAATTCTCTGCCATGGGGTTCATCTCCTCGGGTGGCTGCTTATGACCCACCTCAGCCTCTTTCTGTCATTGCCCCCTTGCCTGGAAGGAAGCTCTCTTGGGCAGGATCCCTTTGCACTGGCCCCAGGCCAGCTCCCTTCTGTTGGGAGTTTGCAGGTCAGCGTGAAGCCCACACTCTGTGGGCACCTACAAGCCACAGAGCAAAGCTTGGATGTTAGCATTCTAAGAATGTGGGAACCCCCTGCAGGGTTTGAAGCAGGAGAATGCCATGATAGGTGTCTACTGCAAGGGTCCCAGCAAGAGATGATGGTGGGTTTTCCTAGAATGAGTGTTATGGAGGATAGGAGCTGGCCGGACTGAAGGTGGAGCTGACGGACGTGCTGCTGGTTTGGATATGAGGGGCAATGAAAGGAGAAGAGTCCAGTTTTGGGCTTCAGTATAACTAGGTGAATGGAGGTGCCAATCATGGAGAAGGGGAAGTCTGAGGCAGAATAGGTTGAAGGGGCCAGAAATCAAGGGTTCCGTCTTGGTCACATAACATCTGAAATGCCTGTCTGATACCAGTGGAGCTATCCAGGAGGCAAGGTTTTCATCCGCCCATATGGTGCCTTTGTACAGATGAGAGAAGGGCATCCTTTCCTTCAAGTGAACGTAGCCTCCTACCAGGGCATGTGGCTTGGTGAGCAGAGCCCAGCTGAGCCTCAGCCCTGTGAATACCTTTGGCCGTGCACCCTTGTGCAGCAGACAAACTATACAGCGCTGCACGGTAGCCCTGGATGTGCAAGTCTGGAGCTCAGGGGGTTATTTGGGACATTAGCTTTTAGGATATTGATTTGGATGCTGTGGGGAATGGCGACTCTCCCTCCGCCAGCCAAAGTGGGGAGGAAGGACCAGAACGCACCTAGGTGGGCTGAGATCCCTTCCTTTCCAGGGCCAGAGCTTTCCTTCTCTTCCTGCAGGTGCAGCCCTCCTGCTTCCCTGCAGGGCTGTGCACCCCTCAGCCTTGTCTTCTCTAGGTCCACCCTGGGGAGCAGCACACAGGCAGGGAGTGAGGAAGCCTTGTTCCCTCTCCTCTCACTTTCCATCCTTCCCATGGGGATGTTAATCCCTGTCACCATGCTAATGGCCATAGTGTTCCCACAGTGGCCTGCCAGCCAGGGTAAGTGCCAAGCCAGGGGAGGGACCTTGAGATCTGACAAGAATGCCCCTGGCAACCTGACAGAGGAGAAATAGGAGTTGTCCACCAGGACATAGAGGCCATAATGGCTGGAGAAGCAAGCAGCCAAGTGTTTGACAGAGGTGTGGTTGGCGTCGGACTGCCCAAAGCCCAGCGCCGGCTCTCACCAGCGGGGTAACCTCGGCAAGTCCATTAGCAACCTTAAGCCTCAGTTCACCCTGTAAAATGGGGCTATAATAGTATCCACCTCATAAAGCTATGGTAAGAAATGAATGAGTTCTTTCACATAAAGCAAATGGCATAGCATTTCAAATTGTAAGCACCCACCCAGTCAAATATATGCTTATACGGTACATTTTAGAAAAGCCCTTCCCAGTGGCATCCCAAAGCTCCCTGTTAGCTGCTGAGCAAAGCAGGCAGAAGGGGAAGTGGCCTTGCTGAGCTAGTAAACCTCAGAAGCTTCTTCCTGCCTCCCCAAATTGGGGTCCTCAAGGAGGCACATCCCCAGAGCCATGTGGAGGTCAGGCTTGAGTCATGGGTGCTAAACAAGGGACTCTCCACTTCGCAAATACTTCCAGGAAAGGCAGATTTACAATTCCTCTGGACCTGGTCCAGCACTGCACAGCCCCCTGCCCCCGCACGTTTTCCTGGATTGTGCCCCGCCTTCCCGTTGAGCACTTTCCTATCTTCAGAGTAAAAGGAAAGTGAGCTCAGAGTGGAGGCTCTTGTTCCGCCACCCCCAGACCTTCTCTTCAGCCACGGTGGGGTCCTGAACCCCTTTAAAAATCTGATGAGTGAGTGCCTTTAGACTCCTTTTCCAGAAAAAAGAAATCACCCAAATACACCCAAAAAAATATGCCCACCAGCCAAATTTCAAAAGATTCCTTATCTTTCAGGAAAGGTGCCTAAGTTGACGGTCAAGCTGATGGGGTTTGGGGTTGAGTTTCCCGAGTTCCAATGCTGATTCTACTATTCACTGATTGTGAGACCTCAAACAAATCATGTAACATCTATAACCTCGGTTCCTCTTATTGTTGAAATGAAAGCAGCAATAGTGGCTTCCCCATAAAGTTTTGAAAGATTAAATGTAGGGTGGCCAACTTGTCCCTGTTTGGTCCTTTCCCACGTTCACATTGAATGTCTTGCTTCCAGGGAAGCCCCTCGGAAGCTGATGAACTAAGACTGCTGGTCCCCCAGTAAATGACATGATGCCCAGGAAGCAATTAGCCAAGTACAGGCAGTTCATCCAGGTTCCGTGGCTGTTAGCTAACACGACTGGTCTTTTCCTTAATTAATTGATCTAAGAGGAATGTTTCCCTGGGGATCAGGAGCCTGGGACCCGGTTTACCACTCAGTCCCCCATCCTGATCTAATGGCTTCCTGGGCAGCCCTCCAGCCTCCCTGGGCCCCACTCAGTTTGTTCACCACATCAAACAAGGGAGATGAAGTTGAGAGTCACTGTGGATTCTTCCCATAAAGCTTATGAGATTTCTCCAGGGGTACCCTCCCAGTACCTGATAAGGCAGCCTCGAGTGCAGACAGCACCAGCCTTCTCGACACGCTGATGAGTAAAGCCCACGTGTGCTCCAGCAACACAGTCCGCCCGGGCTGAAGTCTGGGTTGGAAAGCTCATTTGCACCTCAACAGTGATGTTTTACCTACAGGTAGGACTTTTTTGGCTCATAAGAAATCTTGACCTAGATGTGGGGGGAAGTGACAAGATTACTGATGTCCTTTGGTTTTCACGAGGTTAGGAGTTGGCCCCAGGAATGAGTGTGCCATCAAGAAATGGAGATTGTTCCCAGGAAAGCCTTTTCCCTGAAGAGATGGGAAGGGGTAGGTGGAGTCTAGTTCCAAGCTCTCTTTGTAGGGCCTGCCTCAACATGCAGATTTGAAGTCAAGCCATGTGTACCAGTAGGAAATAACTGGGACCCACCCCAAGTTTTGGGGTGTGCAAGTCCTTGAGGACATGGGTCCCAGGTTACCCACTTCCCCTGCCTGTGTGCCCTAGCACTGGACACACAGAAGTGCTCAATAATAGGTATATTTACCTGCCATTCTCAGGCGCCTCACTGTTTAGGGCCTCTGTAGATATCTAATTGAGCTGCCTGCAGCAGGCTTGGGTGACAAAGAAGTCTGTCTTATTTTAGCTCTAACAAAGGGGTCATGCCCAGGGCAGAGCTCCCCAGACTTTGGGACAAGGACCCCTCTCAGATTATTTGATGACCGCCTCGTTGGGTCCTAGGGATGAGGGGTAATTAGGTAACTATCCGGGAAAGGATTAATCTTGGGGCCAGAAATGAAGCTAACCTTTATACCGAAGGGGAGAGAGACTTCTAGACTGAGAGGCCTCTGGATTGTAAAATGTGAAGATAGCATGATCAACCTTCCCAGTTTGCCTGGGACTATTCTGGTTTTAACATTGAAAGTCCTACGTCCCAGGAAGCACCTCAGTCCCAGGCCAAGTGGGACAGTTGGTTGCCCTATGTGGAGATGCCTAGGTGATCCAGTGTGGGAACCAAATGCCCACACGGAGGCAGGAAGGGGCAAGAGAGCGAATAATAGAGGCCCCACTGGGCAGCTGCTGTTGGCTGGGAGGGGCTGATCACAGTGGAGGCCACAGCAGTGTTGGCAGGCAAGTCGTTTCTGAGACACGTGACTTTTAGAAGACCTGATATCTAGCTATAAACCTTGTCAGGACTGATCTCCTGGCCCCAAGAAGAGAGAATCCCTTCCTGAAGCCAGAGCGTGGCTTCAGGGGCGGCCAGGGAAGCCAGCAGCGCCTAACCGAGTGGCCGTCTAAGGGTCGCCGGCAGCAGGGGCAGCTTCATAGCCAAAGAAGCGAGCATGTGTGTCTGGAACACAGGTGGGACGCCAGGAGCTTCTTGGACATTGCTGGGGGGTTCACTCGAATGGGGTATGAAACCCAGGCAGATGCTGGCGGGAGCTCTGGCGTGAGGCAGGAGAGGGACATGTCATCCTAGCTTTGCTCTGGGCTGGTGTGCTAGACTGAATGACGGCCTTGCCCTTCCAGCCAAGAGATCCAGAAGCTATCAGTGTTGGCTTCTATGGCAAAGGGGATTTTGTAGATAGGATTAAACTAAGGATCTTGGGATGGAGAAATTGAATTATTGGGGGAGGGAGTCCTAAATGTAATCACAGTCTAAGGTTGAGGAAAGAAACTGGAACGGTGATGTAATGACAGAAGCAGAGGTTGGAATGATGTACTTTGAAGGCGGAGGGGGCCACGAGTGAAGGAATACAGGTGACCACCAGAATCTGAAAAGGCAAGGATTCTTCCCTCAGGCCCTCCCAAAGAAACCAGCCCCGTCAACACCTTGACTTTAACCCATTGAAACTGATCTTCAACTTCTGACCTCCAGAACCATATGGGAATAAATTTGTTTTAGCCGCTATGTTTGTGGTGATTCCTCACAGCAGCAATACAAAGCTAACGCTGCTGGAGAGTCACAGTATGGTCCCGTCTCAGTTCCGACAGTTCTCTGCCCAGTGGTGCCTCCTCATTATGGTCTGAGAAAAGCGGGAGAGAACATGGAGACCCTTTCCGGTGTGCCTGTCCCAAAGATTAAGCTGCCCAGTGCCTCCGACTCGGCACCTAGAAGAGAACTTGAAACGTTTTATGTACCCAGCAAACATTTGCAAAGCGAATGATTACATTTCAGCCTGGTGATCAAATCAGAGTAGCTTGGGAGGGAGAGGCATGCCCTCTGGGGGGTCACTGACATGGACTACCACTGAAGACCACGGGTCCCGACCCTCAGAGTGTCCCTCCTCAGGCGACCCAGCTATTTCCAGACCCCAGGGGCCCAGGGGGTCTCACTGGGTGAGTCACCTGGGAAGGGCTGCTAAGTAGTTTCAACAAAAACATTGGACACACTCAAAAATATGTCAACTAAGACACTCCACACCATGTAAGAAGATTATTAATAAAGTCCCCATTGTGTCTCATATTTTACCTGGTGCTGGGTGGCTTTTATTCATTTAATTCCTCTTTCTGTTTCCGGGAAAATGGAAGCTGACCTTAGAAGGCTGCAGGATCTGTTCTTGCTGCTCCAGCGCCTGCCCGGGACATCCACATAGATTGCCCTTGACATTAAACATGCATCCACTCTGTAACTGTCCATAGAGATTAAGGCAGGTTTCAAATTAGAGCAACAGATTATTTTACCAAAGAAAAAAAATGTATTTCTTTACCGAAGAGTTCTCAAGGGAGCTGAACATTGTATCCAAGGTACAAACTTCTTCATCAAGAAAACTGGGGAGATAAGCCTTAGCATCTGAGGTGAAAACATGCATGTTTGAACTCATTTGTCACCAATTGTACGTTTATAAAAGGAAAGGGTCCAGCACTTAGGGACTTGTTCTGGCTGTTGAGAGAGAGAGAGGCCTGCAGTGACGCAGGGTGTGTGGGAACCCCTGGTGATGGAGTTCCCACTGGTTTTGTCCCGGCTCTGTTTATGGACTAGCTGTGCCTTGTCCACTTGTCCACTCTGCAGAGTCCACGGCTGGGCCTGGCATAAGGTAACGCTCCACAAATGCTTCTAGAACTTCACTGAATTGTCCCTGCCATTGGGGTAGTGGAATACTTCATACTTTACATGGCAGGCACACACAGTTCTATTGGTAAAACCTCCCCCTCCTCCTGGCCATCTCAGAAGTGAGTCCTGTGGAGGAGGGCATGTATCACCCCGGCCCTGGTCCCTAGCCTGCCGGCTCCATTGATTCCAGGGCTCTCTCCACCTGTCAATTCACCCAGAAGCCCGGAGTCACCTGCCCCATCCCAGCAAATGAGAAGCTGGCTTTTCTGTTTTTCCTTCCCTTTGATCCCTTCCTTCCTCTCATACTGATGGAGCACCTAACCTAGTTGGCTAGCCAGTGTTCTAGGTGCTGGGGACACAAGACAGGCAAGGACCCAGCTTGGAGGACCCTTTATTGAGGTGCACACAGACCAAGGTTGAACTTCACTTCTCAGAGAGAGAAGGGGAGGGAACTTGGTGACAAGTTACCCAGAGAAGTGGACATTTGCCATTTCATGCCTTCCAGCATCCATTCCCTCTTCCATCGGTACTGTATTCCACGTTTCATTTGGACGTCCGCCCTCCCCCTGCTGCAGGGCGGGCCTCGGTAAAGTAAGGCCAATCAGCACATCCCATCCCCTGGCCACAACAGTCGGCTAAGGGGCAGACATCAGACCCAATCTGGGCCAATCAGACCATAGGGACTTTTCATGGGCCCCTGAGGAAATGTTTTCTTGATCGTCTGGACGAAAACCCACTGACTCTTCTGGACTGACCGGTCAGGGTCTGACCACGGGTTCGGAACAGCTTTGACCTCTTTGCGGCCTTGAGTGTGGCTATGCTGGGGATGAAGCCCGTAGCCAGAGGCAGGCAGGCAGGCCGGAGAGAATCCCAGAGTGGTGAAGCCAGGCCCTGCCTGAGCCTCAGCTGGAGCCTCAGCCACCTCTGGACTCTGAGAGCCAATCCAGGCTCTTCAGGTTTGAGCTAGTTTGGGCTGGGTTTTCTGTAACCTGCAGATTAGACCATACTGTTAGGGGAAAGCCCCAAAAGTCTAGCTTCAGGACCAACTCTGAAAAACTGGCCTGTAGCCTTATTTGAATTCACAAGAGCTTTAATACGAGAAATTTACACACATGGGCAAGGCAGCTGCTGCCAGTTTTGCCTGGTGGGAAAGGTCCACACCCCTCCCAGGACAGGGTCTCCTTTTTTTTTTTTTTTTTTTTAAATTTAATAGAGGGGGAGGGAGGGGAGAAAGAGGAGAGAAACATCAGTGTGTGGTTGCCTCTTGTGTGCCCCCTACTGGGGACCTGGCCCACAAAACAGGCATGTGTTCTGACTGGGAATTGAGCCAGCAACCCTGTGGTTCACAGGCCAGCATTCAATCCACTGAACCACACCAGCCAGGGCCAGGGTCTCCTTTTTATAGGGTGTTAATGGTAAAACCATATGGTGGGTAGTCAGTAGACCACCAGAAAGAACAATGCACTCCTAAATTAACAGATAACAGCGGGCAGTTATCACACTCTGTACATTCATTAACCTCCTTCCCAGAGGCATGACGTTTATCTCTGGGTGGCAGGTTTTCTGGGTAGTGAGCCAAGCCTGAGGCTACAGAGAGTTAAACAGTGACAGAGGGCTAAACAGAGTCCAGCAAGTCCCGGATGCCTTGCTGCTGCCATGGTGCATCTCTAAGGGAGTTCCCCTGCAGTACTAGCTGATCTCACTCACTACAGAGGATTTCAAATCAGGGTGCAAGGTCTAGACTGACGCAGCCTGGATTCAGGGGCAGGAGGACCAGGTGACCCACAGAGCCTCGTACTCCCAGTCCAAGAGAAGTGGGAAGGTGACCACAGTGTGGACAGAAGAGCTTAGGGGCAGCAAGCTTGGGGAGGGGAGGGCTGGTGCCCAGGTCCCTTGCCCCCAGCCTCAGCTGGCAGCTCCCTTAATTTAACTCTAACTCCGCCTGACTGGTAGATTTCAGAGCGAGGTCCACTTAAAGATATCAGAGCAGCTGCCACTTCAAAGATGTGTGTAGGTGGATGAAGAGGGGGTGGGTAATTATTCAGAGAAAATAGTCTTGATATTTTTCTGGAAATGTGCATGGAGCAGAGGGAGCAGCAGGAGAGACGACAGGAGGGTGTCACTTCTTAACAGAGGGCGCGCATTGTGCCTGTCCAAAGAGGCCTAGAAATAGAGGGTGGGGTGCTTTGCCTGCTTATCCGACCACAGCACCCTTTTCCAGGGAGCATCTGAGACTCCATGGGATGCCCCTGGACTTGGGACTTCACCCATGGGGGACTACAGGACTTGTTGGGGATAACTGAATCCTCCTTTTGTGTGTGCATGTTCGTACAACACGTTGGCTCTTCCTCTTGGCCAGTGGAGTTGAAAGCCATTTGCATGTCATGTCTGGACTTTTCATGCTCTGGGGAAGGGGAAGTCTTGCCTGGCACAGGAGGGGGCTGCAGTGTGATAGGGAGAGCTGAGCGCTCGACAGCCATCTCTTTGCCCCTTTAGGGATCTGCCCGCCGATTCCATGCACCTTGCATGCCTGGAGTGGCCGAGGGACACCACTGAATTTTGAGAAGCAGCTCTGAGGTTGTGAAAGTTGGATGCCAATGATTATCTAGCTATGAATAACCTGAACCTTTCTCAGGGCTATCTGCATAATTATGAATATTTGAGGATATTAAACTCCCAGGTTACACATGGAGGGTATTATTTGAGCAATGGTTGGCTGCAGAGCTGGAAATGCAAACATCTTTTCATTTCTCCCTCCTGGAGTGCTTAGAATATTTTATGGGAATCAAAAGAAAAGAAGTTTCCATTGAGAAAGAAAGAAAAGAAAAAGAAAAAGAAAAAGAAAAAAAGCCCTGGAAGCAAAGTCAGTAGCTAATACTTCTAAATAGCTCTAAATCAAAAAAAAGAGGAATGTGACCACTTTACTTAATTGTGGTGGGTTTGTAATGCATTTTCTCTATGGGTTAGGAAAGCAATTACCATCAAACAACCTACTTGTGCCTCCGTTCTGATAGACTGCTCCCTCTAATGGGGCTGACATGCCAAGCAGTGGGCCTTTTAAAGCACTTAATGCTTCCACAAGCATTCTCATGTGTGGGGCTCCTCCGCGTCCACTGAGAGCCCTCTCTGGCTCTCTCTCTGAGGAGCTGTCACGGCACAGGGCATTCTTAACAGCAGATGCGTCCTTGGAAGCAGCAGCCGAGTGAGGTCTGCACTGCCCTTGGGGCCTGTCCAGCCTTCCACCCTCATACCCTTGGTCACCCCATCCTGTCCTGCCATCCTCTGAAGTCTCATAGCATGCCCCCTCCCCATCTGCAGTCCCCCTCCCTGGAAGAACGGGCCATCTTCCACAGACACATGCCCAGCCTCCCCTTCCATCTCCTGCTTTGAATCTGCCCCCTCCCACCACAGCTTCTCCCTAGCCCCTGGGGTTGTGGCTCGTTCTCCAGGCGCATAGCTCCTGTGCCCTTGAACGCACACCCTCGGCCTCTGAGGCTCCCGCATGCTGTCCTTCCCAGCCCTTGCTCTGGGCCCTGGCTCACCGTTTCTCACCTCAAAGACCTTCCTCTTGGGTAACGTTTACAGGGTGTGAACGACGCATCCCACCAGTCCAGGTCACAAGCCTCCTTAATGCCCCCTCCAGTTCCTGCCATTTCCAGACCTGACCCTGTGGTCTTGGCCATCTCAATCAAAACTGAGCACTCTGTATCTTTCTCACCCTCTGCCCCGTGGAGACCTCTGGCCCACGGACTTGAGGATTTTGTGCCCCTTCGTATCGAGCCGTGACGCTGTGGCCATCCCTCTGTCCCGTCTTGGGCCCGAGTCCCATGTCTCTATCCCTCTCCCCGGGGTGCTATCTGTGGCCCCTACCGGGTGGGGAGCGGCTGCCTGGTGATGGTACTAGCCAGCTGCAGTGGGAATCCCGACCTGCGGCCTCCCTCTCCCCCTACCCAACCTGGGCTTCTGTCCCCAGTTCCTAAGGTCACAGC
This sequence comes from Micronycteris hirsuta, assembly GCA_004026765.1. Taxonomy (NCBI): domain Eukaryota; kingdom Metazoa; phylum Chordata; class Mammalia; order Chiroptera; family Phyllostomidae; genus Micronycteris; species Micronycteris hirsuta. Next base: position 29,755 of record PVJI01005482.1, read on the forward strand.
TAACGCTGGTGAAGACGTGTTAATGTGCAAAGTTCTTCTAAATACAATAACCAGTACTTCGTTCTCCATCCCTGACCCCCTGCGAATTGTGGGCACCCGGCAGGGGGCGTCCTCCGAGACTCTCCCGTTAGCAGCCTGGCTTACTTCCGCAGGGTCGCCGTGGGTGTGGCGGGCGGTGCACCATCCAGCATCTGTTCGGAAGCTGTAGGTGGGAGGAAGTGGGGACCGAAGCGGGAGGCTGCAGTCCTTGGACGACGTGCCCAGCCACCTGCACCGGACCCCTCACCGTCTTTGAGTTGGGGGAATAGGGAGAGGATCGGGACAAATGGGACAAATGCAGGTGGACCCGGGTCGCGGCTCTGGTCAGAGTTCTCTGGAAGCCCACCGGCGGCCTCGTCCAGGCAGCGCGGGCCCCGGGCGCCCCCTGGAGGCTGTGTGGGCTGCGTTCCCGCGGCACGGGAGCTCCCGTCAACTTCCTGCCCATCAACTAGAAAAATAACATCTACAAATATGGGCAAGGGACAGGTACAGATATTTGAAATGAAATACAATTGCCAGTGAGACGTAAAGCTGATGCTTACATGGGCAGGATCTGTTGCAAGCCTATCAACTTAAATCTCTTGACAACGCTACTAGGGCGGAGCAAAGCATTACCATTCTACCGATGAGTAAACTGAGGCACAGGAGGCTAAGTGACTTGCTCAAGCCCACACAGTAAGGGCAGGGGAATGGCCTGACTCACCACACTAGACTAATTCTCAACATATGAAAAAGGTATACTCTGGCTAAATACCAAAGTATACATTAAAATAATTCATTCAATAATTTACTCCACAAGTATTTATCAGATGCTACTGTGAGGCAGGTCCTATTCTAAGTGCAGGAGAACAAATACCAAAACACGAAGCTTACACTCCAGTGCAGAGAGACAGACAATAAACATATAACCATATTCTAAGAGGTGGGATAAGGGCAGTTGAAGGTGTCATTTGAGCAGGGACCTAAAGAATGAGAGATGGAGCCTTGTGGTTGTCTGTGGAAAGAGCATTCCAGGTGAAGGGCAAAGTCCCCGAGGCCAGTACAGGAGGTGGTGGACTCTTGTTCAGTTACTAATGATCCTTTGCCTGTGCCCAGGGCCATCCCAAGTATTCAGGAGGGACAGACTTGCCTGCTAACCATTAAGTGGTGATAACACTTGCCTTTGCCCTGGGCATTCACTTACTTCCCTGCAACTTGCCCCAGGTGACAACTGTCTCCATGAGTCTCAGGAGAGGATGGGATGATCTGGGGAAGTGGAAGGAAAGCCCCACTGATATTTGGGTTAGGATAACTGATCCAGATTCCTGGCCTCTGGGTTGAGACAGCAGCAAAATTCAGCCTTATCAAATGCACTGAGAGATGTTTCATTATTAGGGAGACCATCACATCTAGCCTACATCCTAGTCTCTGAAAGGGCAGCCTGCGCAGATGCCCAAGGGAGTTCTGGGTGAGTGCATTTGCAGCTACCGATGGGCCCTGGGGATCCTGGGTGCCCAGGTCTCTGTGGTCTCTCTGCATGGGTAGATCTTGAAGGCACCTAGAATTCATAGTGAACTTCCCTTCACTGAGTTACCTGGGGTCGGAGGGCCAGGCCATGACTGTGGTCTGCACGGCCTCCTTTCCACCAGAGACAGAAGCCCAAAGTAAGGACAGAAAGCTATCAGGTAGGCCGAGAGGAGGCGAACCCAATTCTTTCCCAGCGCCTCCCGCCTTCTTGCTGTAACCAGAAAGCCGTCGCCTTCCCCCGCTGCTTTGATCTCATCGCATCCGTTTGAAATCGGATGAATCACTCTCTAAAACCTGCTTATGCTTCGTGGTGAACTGCCCTTTTGTTCAGTGCTGAAAAACTTTTATTGATTCTTGTGTCCTCTGGGGCTCTTCTGAGTCCTGCTTGGACCCCCTTAAGAAGGGGTGAACTTGTTTTCGAGATGAGCAAAAACTGGGACAGCACCTGGCACAGAAGGCAGCTGGGAGTCGGGGCCACTCTGGGGGCCGGCTGGCTTCTCCCTCTCTCCCCCAGGGTCACAGGGTCTGTCTCCCAGCTTGCTCTCTTCTTTGTTGCCCCTTCACTATGAGCTTCCATTCCCTTTCTCTTACCTTCTGTTTCCTGACGATTTCTGCCTCCTCACAGCTGAACATACTGCTGATCTGAACATCTCCTGGCCCGCCCTTTCCTCCCTTCGTTGTCTGCACCCGCTGCTCACTGCCTCATTGCTGCAGTTTTGCATTCATGTCCCCACCCTGGCTCATCTCTCTTATGCCAGGGCCCATCCTATATCTCTGGATTGGCTGCTCTGGGTCATGGCCCCCTTGTGGTCCAATCAGCGGGGACAAGAATGGAGGGCACTAAGGTGGCTTGTACAAAAGGTTGTCCCTTCCCCTGGGGCCCTGGCTGATGCAGGTACTACTATTAGGCTATCTGCTACCATCCCAGATTCGTTTTTTTTTCTGTTTCCTTGTCTGGAGTTTCATTTGTTGACCTTTATTATTGTAGCCTAGAGGTCTTTTAAGGGTCCTTAAAAATTCCTCAGGCACCCAGCCTGGTTCCCTGTGGAGGCTCCTACCCAGATGTCTGGGAGGAGGAGAGACATTCACATTAAACAAACAGCCATTTCCTCCTCCACCTTTAGTCTCCCCTTTCATCAAAAAAGGGAGGGGCAACCACGTTTAATAAACGCCATCCATTAGATTAGATCAATGGTCTCTGAATATTGCTTTTCTTCTAGAAACAGTATCTCTCCTGCCTTCACAGAACATGTAGTCAAGAGGAAATTGAATAAAGTCCTTTAATCAGCCACAGTAGTATTTGAATCATTTAATTTAGGATCTGACAACCACAAATTACTTTTTTTTTAGGCCAATTTTAGCCGACCAGGAGAGCTGGCCTCATTGGACTCATGTTTAATAAATCACCCTCTTGCTTCATGGTGGAAAGTTTGGGAGAGGTTTTGCTGGGGCTTTTCAAACATGATCAAAACCAATCTCCCTTCACCAGGCTCCGTGGCTGCAGAGTAAACACTTGGGCTGGAGGGAGTTGGAGACGTGAGGCCGGGAGCTGTCACCTCTACAGCCTGCGCCGTTCCTGGCTCCAAGGCCTCGTGGCCAGGAAAACAAGTCAAATCGAATTAGGTGCCAGACACACGCTGCTTATTGTAGCTCCCCCTCCGCTGCCTTCGACTTTTCAACACCTGCTGAAACCCTCTCACTGGAAAAAATGAGAGAGGAGTTTCTGGTTTAAAATAACACCCACTAGGCATCCCTGATGTGACCTCTTCCAGACTTAGGTTAAACCACCTGTGAGGTCCCAGTGATGGGTAATGCAAGACCCACCCCTTCGGAACCAGTTCGATGCCAGCCTGCCCATTTTCTCCATCTGTTTCAAGGAAACAAAATGGCAGAAAGGAGGCTTGAGGGGGACAAGGGCCCATGGCCTTCTTTGGGGCCTGTTGCCTTCTTAGAGGTATAATACCTATAAATAAGTGGCATTTAAGAAAGGAAGAATCTGGTGTTGGTCAGTGTGTACAGGGAATGGTAAATTTTTATGAAAGCCAGGTATTTAATTTCTTAGAGACGTGATGATGTGAGAACAGAACCGCCAATAGCCAAGGCTATAAGAGGGCACGTGTTCCTGCAGGGACCCAGGAAATCCTGGGGTGGAGTTTGACGTGAGAGCCCTCCAGGCCTCCTGAGAACTGTCTAGTCTCGGGTAGCATCTCCCTGGTACTGAGTCTGGGCCTCCTCACCAGACCCTGGGCAACCCCACTTTCTGCAGAGGGGCACTTGTGTCTTGCTCCCTGCAAAGCTTGAACTTACACAGACATGGCTGTGGGTTCATCTAGTCATGACACTGGACTAGCAGTTCGAAAGCCGCTGTAACCCAAGGAAGCCGCCTGCCAGCCCGTTTGTGAAGGTCTGCTGGGGGCAGAGTGCCTCATGCCTGCTGTATATTTTGTCCTTGTCAAAGTCCTGGGCAGCTTCAGAGTCACTGTCCTGTAGGGGTTTGTCGGGAGGCCACGTCGGGAACCAGTCTAAACAATAGCTGGCAATACTTAAGAATGGGGGTGGGCAGGGAGACTTGGGGAAAGGCTGCTGAAGTCCCTCATTTCCCCCCTAATGGCACTACCGTTGCCTGCACCCCCACCCCAGCCCCAGTTAAACCTGACTCTGCCGTTTTCTCCTGTGTGTCCTCGAGCCCCTTTGTCGATTTCTGATCCTTAAAAGTGGAACAGGGATGGCAACAGCCCTTCCCTTCCAGGGCTGTTGTGAAAATTAAGTGACATCTGAGTTTGAGACCATAAACTATTTGGGAAATAATAAAGATCATAGATCTTTTTGACCTAGATGCAACTAGAGATCATAAAAAATGTAGATGAGTGTAGGCTGGAGATATGATCTTGTTCTAGAAATATGAGTATGTTTTGAATTGACACAGAATGAAGTACATCTCATTAAAGAAAAAAAATTAAATAAGATAATTTATGTGTAGCCTAATGACTCATAGAGTGGAACTATAAAACAATTTGTCTTTGTCTCCCTTTGTCCTTTAAATGTATACTGTGGAGCTCATTTTTTTCTTGCCTCTGGATGCAATTTAAGCTGAGTCCTCCACATAACCCCTTCTTTACCATTTGGCCTGGCACTGACTTTCAGCTTTCTTTCTCCAGGAGACTTTCCTGATCAGGCAGTAAAACGACCCCACTCGGGCTCTCTCCCGTCAGCGGCCACCTCTCATCCACTGGAAATATCCAGTCATCCTTTGCTCTCATGATCTCTGGACAGGCAAGTAAGTCCCAACATGGCTCCTTTCCTAGCTGCCTGGCAAAACCATCTACTCTCCTGTCTCCTGCCATTGAGATTTCTCTGGTATGAGTTGTCCCAGTTCACTGCACCCCTGAAGCTCCAGAGCACATGTATTGTGCTTTTTGAGTGTCTTACAGAAGCCCTTTTTTTTCCAATCTCAAGGTGAGGAGCAAGTATCCTTCAATGTCACTCTGGGGACAGAGAGTCACAGCCCCAAGTGCCCGATAATGCCAATGAGTTCAGCCCGCTGCAAATGGCCAGCACATGGCAGCCATCCTGGGCTCCTGATCCTGCCTCCCGCTGCCCCTGTCCTGAGAACTTCCAAGCCCTAAGTTCCAAGGCAATCCCTAAGTGACACAGTTATTGAGAGCCAAACTGGGATTCTACTCCAGGCCAAAATGTGCCTTTCTGGTCTTTGCGAACTCTCTCCAGGGAGAAGAATTATTTCCGCCCCTACATTATCAGGAAAGGTGGGTACATGAAAGGGAGAAACAGGTCCCAGCCCCACAGAAACATGAGGGATGTAGCAGTGTCCCAAGCAGGCACCAAACAACCCCCACATGGGCTGTCCTGCTACCTATTTTGTCCCGTTAAGGACTTTACTCAGAGAACTCATTGAGAGAAGAATCATAAGACCCTTTGCTCACTGTGACCGAAGGGGTTTCAGGAAGTGCAGAGCCTGGAGGCGGAATGAAAACCATGACCCAGGAAACAGAACAAGAGAAGGCTGGAGAGAGGAAGGCAATGGATGTAGGGGGAGGAAGGACCTGCGTCAGAGTTTCATTAGGGAGAAATCTAGGGTCCAAGGGTCAGGCCAGCAGCCCCGGGGGCGGGGTCTCGGTCCTGTTCTCAGAGTGGCTCAGGAGGAGACAGATGGTCTCGAAGGCCAGGCAGTACCCTGGGAACGTCCCCACTGGCAAGACCTATCTCTGTTGATTACATGACAGCAGATAAATTTAACTAAATGTGAATAATGAGAACACAAAGGGGAAGTGAAGAGAGAGAGAATATTTTAGCAACATAAGGAAATGAGAAGAAAATGACTTTGCAATGAAATGTCAAACTCCTGTGCCTGGAGATGTAATGCGGTCATTGCGGGCTCAGGGAAGCGGGGGAGTCTGTGGTAATTTCAAGCAGATTTTATTTCACTTTAATTTAATAACATATGGCCAAATTCTTTTGGGACAGTGTTAGGGGACAGAAATGGGAATCAGAGGGTGCCAGCCCTGTTAACTTGGGTGTTTCTTATTTGTTTTACAATGAGAAGCTGAACTTATATCCATCCATCCGTCCATCCATCCGTCCATTCATTTAGGGAGTGAATGTTAAAGCCTGAGGATTAAGAAAACAAAAGACACAGCCCTGCCTGTGTCTGCGCCCAGGAGGAGATCCTGGTCAGCTGGGGAGACAGTCCAGTGAGTAGACAGGTACAACGTGGGGCCACATTCTGGAGCTAACGCTTGGTGCTCAGAAATTTGCAGAATGAAAATGCCTGGTTGAAAGGGTGGTTCTGAGCAGGCACCAGAAGGGAGTGAATGTCAAGCTGGGCTTTGAAGGATGAATGGCAGTTCACTACGTAGGCAACTACGTAGGCAACTAAGTCCCGGTGGAAGGGACTGCATGTGACACGGTTCAGTGGGTCACTCTCAGCAAAGGGGTGCTGGTTACCATCATGAGGCTAGAGGAGGTTGCCCAGGGAGAGGGGACGGGATGAGAGAGAGATGCAGGATCCTCGGGCCGCTGATGAGAAATAGCACCTTCAGGAAGGCAGACTTTGAAGACAAGACCTTAGCCCACTTAAAACTTAACATCACTGAAATCTCTCCTCCAGCCCAAATGCCTATTCATCCTTGGAGCTGCAATTCAGCATCCCTTTCCCCAAGGAGCCACTCTTTCTGGCTGAGCCTGTCGTGAGTCCCTCTTACCCATGCATGCTTCCAGAACACCCTGTGCCATCGACTTGTCACTGTGCACCTCCGCCACCATGGTTAGCTTGTCTGTAAGCTTGCCCGTCTCCCACCTGAGGCTGCCCCGTCCAGCTCCAGCGGTGCCCCCACACCACTGCCACACCCGTGCCTCCCTGGATCGGGGCCAGGCTGTCCTGCTGTGGGATCCCATCCCAAGGCTGGACAAGGTCCCTGTGGAGAAGTGGCTCCAGAAGCTGAGGTCTAAATCGAGGGCTGTTAGGGGCGGTCTGGCCAAGGGAAGGGTGTTTTAGTTTACAACAAGTCCGAATTTTTTGGCCTTTAAAGGGACCCAGGGTAAGACCTTTCTTAAGTAAGTCTCCAGGAGCCTGGCTGGAGGGGGTGAGTGGTTAGGGCCATTGTGTCTAGGCAACAAAGCCAGAGAAGCCTGTCCACAGGGTAGAGAAGCCAGAATGGTTGAAGAGGCGGGGCGGGGAGCGGATCCGCTGAAGTCAAGGCTCAGCACAGGGTCTAGCAGTAGAGGGGCCAGTTCACAGGCCACCACCTCCCCGGACAGAGCTGCCCAGAGAAACACGCCCCTCAAGGGAAAAGGACGGAGCTGCAGGTGCCCAGAATGTCCGCTAGGGGGCAACAGAGACTAAGCCAGCTGAAGTGTCGCCATGGTAACCGCGGAGTCTGAAGCTGCGTTTTCCCTAGAACAAGGCTGGGTAAGGGCTGAGAATCCCCCGGTCGTGGAGTCCTGGATGCTGGCAGGTCAGTGGTCATCAGTTCCAAGCAAAGACCCAGGCAGGGACAAAGGACCCAGCTGATTTTCACCTTCATGTTTTCTCACTTCTGCTCAGGTCACAGTCTTCGCTCGTTAAGTCAGACATAGCAGTTGTGGGGAAAAACATAAAATGGGATTTTGGACCATTCAAAACAGATGCTTCATTTTACAGATGAAATAGAAACCCAAAGAAGAAGACACTTGCTGGAGGCCACAAAACAGCTGGAAATAGTCTTGGAAATACAGCTGAAGAGAACATGGAGAAGAATGGAAGAAAACAATGCAAATGACCAAAGACCAGGTGTCTTGCAATGTGTTCTATTTTTTTAATTAACATTTTTGAATTTAAATTGTTTTAAACCCAAGCTTTCACTTGATAACTTATTTTAAAACCCATAATTCCACAATGTTACTTGAGTCTCCTTCAGCTGATCACATGCATCTCTTTCTTCTCATACCATTTTCTTCCTTATCCAAGTATTGTCTTCTTCCCTCTCTGGACTTCTATTCCTTCCATCAAATCAAGAAGCTCTCTTAGCTGATCTCAAAGCCCATTACTCATTATAATAAAGCATAGTTTTCATTTCATAAACTCAGTCCAGTTAACTGTGCACCCAATTACTGGGCCAGGGGACAGGAGACCCCTGGGTATACAGGGTATACAAGTGGGTAAAGTCCTCTTGGGGCTACAGCCCACCAGGCAGTCATTTATCTCTGTAACTGGGCCCCTGGCTTAACAGCCCAGGGTCCCTTGGGTTCATGTATCTGGTTGCAATGTTTGAGAACATTAGCCACAAACAAAAATTACCTTGATAAGAATATTTGCAAGTTAATTAACTTTCAAGTTTATTTAAAAACTCTAATACATTAAGAAATAGCCTCTCGATATTCATCATTAAAGCAATTATGGAGGGGGAAACTCGAGGGCAAGCATAGTTAATTTAATAAATATGATGGGAGAATAATCTTATTTAATTTCTAGTCTCTCACTCTTTCTTTATACTCCTTCCCTGTCTTGTCCTTGGCTTATTTTGTCCACTTCCTTGTCTTGAAGCAGAATCCCGTGTTTGGCAGCAAAAGCCCTCCGATGCCATTTTTATCTTAGAGGACATGGTGGGATGAATCTCTCCACGCAACCCACCAAGTTCCAGGGTCACTGAACACCCATGTCTCAGGAGGCACAGAGGTGTCTGTGGGGAAAGCCTTCCTTGAGTAGATATTTTTCATAACTCCATGAGGACAGCCTGCGATCAAACAGACCAGGTCACTGGGTCAGGGCAGGGATGGGATACTAGGGAGCTCCTGGGGCGCATCCCATCCATTGACAAACAAGGTGACTTGATAAACAAGGGGGCAAGTGACTGGCCTGAGGAAGGCCTGTCTGGAAGGGCTGGGTGGCTGAGTCAGAAGTCAGAGTGAGGTCTCCTGTCCCCTGGCCCCTGTTACCTGCAGGGACTACACTGCCCCTGAGGTGTCGCCACTGGCTTCAGCGTGAGTCATCACACCTGGGATGGAGCAAAAGTCTGGCCCAGGGTGGCAGACCACCACCAGGGAGGTTTTGTGATGCAGAGGCTCAGAGAGCTTGGGCTCCTGGCACGGTCAGTGAACTTTTGTTGAATTGTAAAACGTTTTCTGGGGCTTGTGGATGATTCAAGCACTTTACTTGGGGGTGGGCTGGCAGGGTCAGTAATGATTAGAAAACCGACTGAGATCAAACCTTATCAGGTGGCACCCTGGGTGTCTGAAATAAGGCCCCAGATGTTCACAGCTCAACGCGTGGACCTGGGGGACTGACTGTTCATTTCTTTTCCTCATGTACACTTTATACCCCTATATCTAAGTAAAGACTTTTCATTAGATTGAGCTAGTGACAAACTGGTACATCCATACAATAGTATAGTACTCAGCAATAAGAAGGAATCAACTGTTAATACACACAGTGACTTGGATGGACTTTAAGGGCATTATTCTGAGTTTTATAAAAAAGCCAGTCTCAAAAGGTCCCATACTGTGCAATTCCATTTATATAACGTTCTAGAAATAACAAGAGTAGAGAGATGGGGAATAGACCGGTGGTAGCGACGGATGAGAGAAGGGTGTCGCTATGACATCAAGGGAGTTCCTTTGTGGTGATAGGAGTTTTGTGTCTTGAGTCATATGAATCTATACATGTGATAAAGTGCCGTAGAATTACACAGAGGAGCATTTTTAAAAAGTACATGCAAAAGAGGGAAAATCCAAGTAAGGTATGTAGGCTAGTTAACTATTGTGCCAATATCAATTTCCTGGTAAAGTGTCACCATGGAGGAAGCTGGGACCTCTCTGTACTACTTTTTCACCTTCTTGTGAAAAAGAAGTGAGTCTATAATTAACTCAAAACAAGCTGTACAAGGGAGCTGGCTTTATTCTGTTTTGAATATTTTGAGTTTGGAAGTGGTTAGCATAAATGTGAATATTATCTAGGACTCTGATCGCAAGAGTCAGGGAAGCCATTTTAAACTTGCATGAGACTAAGAGGAGGAAATTATCCCTGCATGTAATAAAGCTATGAAACAGCAGGGCCGGAGCTGCACACAGGGCCGGCTAACGCAGGTCTGGCACAGACAAGGCTCTCTCTTGTTTCCTTTCTCATCCCCTTTCTCCAACCCCCCACCCCACCTCCTATCCCTTCTCCCAGTCCGTAATCCTCCTCCCTCCCTCTCCCCCAGCCTACAGTCTGGGCTCCCTTGTGTCTGTCTGTTGGCCTCAAACCCGCACAGCCATGCTACAATCGGGGGAAAGGGCTTCCTTCTACCAGTAGCTGCAGGAAACACCCAGGGGAACATAAGTGCCCTGATTTGGGTCACCTGGGGAGCAGTGGTTGGTCCCTTCCCCAGAACTTCATAGAAAGGGAGAAGACCTCCCCCCAAGAAAGGGAGGTGCTGTTACTAAGACATCAGGGAAGGGATATTGGGCAGGCAAAAAAAATATGCCTATTACAACATGTAAAATGTGTAAATGTATATGTTAATTAATGAAAATTAAACACTGAGTCTACTGGAAATAAGGAAACAATTTGGTGGTACAGCTTAAGGTGCCAGTTTGGCGGCCTGCACGCGGTGTAGGTCATTGGATCTGGGTCAGTGCCGCAGGCCAGGCTCTGGCCTGAGGACTAACCAGGTGGGGGATCCACAGGGCCCTTTAAGAGCCCTGTAGAAAAACGGCTAAGCATGCAGGGTCAGAGGCAGGGCGTAAGGGCCCACTGGAGGGCGCTTCAGGTCAGGATCACCAGGGACTCAGCTGTAACACGGGGAGGTACCAACATGCACAGAGGTCCAGAGCATGCCTGAGAGAGTGGCCACTTGAATCCAGGGTCTGACACTTGGTAGCTGAGTGACTTTGACAAGTTTCTTAAATTCTCTGCATCTGTTTCCCCATATATTTATACCTGAGAGGTCGCTAAATTCAGTTGATACAAGTGCCTAGCATGGTCCTGTCAGATAGAAACTGCCAACTTAAAGCTTGCATTATTGTTATGCGTATGACTTTACAATAGTAGAAAATGATAGTGACAGCATGTGGCGCTCTGCGGCCTGATGCCCTGGAAGCTCCAGATTGCAGTAGGTCTTGTTTGATTGAGCAAGGGGACCAGGGTGCCGAGCCTCCGTTCACTGCGTCCCACTCGAAGCTCCGCCTCAGCTCTCCGCAGCGGAGGGCTGAAGCTGCACAGCCCCACTCAGCGCCCTGGTCCTGTTCTCCCGGCCCAGAAGTGCACGGAAGACAGAGGCCCCGGATTCCAGGAGCTGCTGGCTCTTAGTATCGGATTCGCCGGGCCCCATTTCTTATGAGTTTTCGTGGAGACCAGGTGAAACATTTTTATAAACGTTTTTAAGTGACTGGAATTTTAAAGTCTTGCGTTATGGGGGAGGTCCCAGCCGGAAGGCAGAACCAATGAGGGCCTAGGGAGGTCAAATCAACGTGGATGTTAAAGATAGGGCAGGTGACATGTAAGGCATTTGGCTTTAATCACGGATCCCTCTGCCTCTGCCCTCGCTGAGTGCCGCATCATCTGCTCCTCAAGCAGAGGGGCGACCTACTGCCCACCCCTCCGGCGTTTGAAGAGGTTTTGGGCCACCACGTGGGCACCTGGAGGCCCCCCACCGATCTCCTTGGGCCAGCTGGAGTGCCTTCAGTCTCGACTGGACCTACAAAGTGGTCTTTTAAGATGCAGAACTCTGAGCCTGGAGCTAAGTCCAGGGCAGTTGTTATGGAGAAAGGAGGTCCGGGACAACGTGGCTCTTGATTGCCTGGGTGGCTGGTTTGCGCAGGACCCAGCGCCCCCAGCATCTCAGCCAACCAGAAAGCACAGACCCCGGGAGGAGACTGGTCACTCCACCATCTGAGCCTTGCTGCGGGACTCTAACGGTGAACTTGGCGAACTCCGACCCCTAACCTTTAGCCGCAGGCCCCAGCCTTGTAGGGCCGTGCTTCCCTGCGAGGAGCCCTTTAAGTGCTCCCGGCCCTCCAGTTCAGAGTGAGGACCTGGCACGGAAAGAAGGGGACTGAGCCTGGGATCCGGGAGCAGCCATCGAGAGCGGCGCGTGGCAGCTCTCGGACTCCACGGGGACCACCCCTCCCCCCATTCCTCAGGGGGCTCGGCTTCCTCCCCAGGGCCCAGAAACAAGTGGGGCTTCCAAAGCGGCCGTCAGTGGACAGGCAGCTGTTGCATCGGCCCCTCTGGTGCACCCGGATCTTGGGGCCGCTGGCTTGGGAGCCTAGGGGCAGGTCTGGTTCGGGGCTGCATTTCGGGGCTGTGAGGAGGCGCTGGTGAATTCCCCCAAATGTGTGCGCGGTATGACTCCCTCTAAGCAGAAATCCGGGCCAACCCCCGGAGTGCTGTGAACGGAAGGGCTTCGCCCTCCAAAATCTCCACTTGGTCCCCTCTCCCATAACAACCCCAGGTTTTATAAATATTACTTGGAATAGACCATTGAAAATGTTTAACTATTATGTAAAAAATGAATTAAAGTATCTTTGCACCATTTTGCTACTCTACTGCTCTTGACTGCCACAGCAAACACTAGTGCACACTCGCATCCGGCCCAAGTCCGGTCACACCCCTGTCTCTCCAGCTCCTTTCTGAGCCTGGGCCTTGTGACGAGTGACATCTCTACACACACCTCCTTCTTTCAAAGGCAGTTTCTCTGCCGCCCCCCCCAACACACATGCATTAAAGATATTCTGTAGTATTTTTCACTTTCACTGTGAAGGGCCTCAGGGTACGTTTCTTTTTAGTTATCTGGGATGTTGGTACTCCAGGTTTTGTAAGTTTGTGTCTTTCATCAGTTCTGGAAACTCTCAGCCTTTCTCTTTTCAAATACAACCTCAGTCCCCTCCTTCTCTTCCTCTGGAACCCAGTTAGATATATTATTATAGCTCTCTGCTTTTTTTTTTTGTTTGTTTTCATTTCTTTGGCCTTTTGTTGATAAATTTGTCAGATCTACGGTTCACTGATTTTTCTTCCCAGCTATGTCTAATCTGTTACCTGTGTGTGTGAAGTTTTTAATTTCTTACTATAGTTTTCATTTGTAAACGTTCTATTTGGTCCTTGTTAAATTGTTTCATAATATTTTTATTTTTAATATTTCTTTTAAATTGTTTTTAATTTGATTTTGAAATATATTTTATTGATTATGCTATTATAGCTGTTCCATTTTCCCCCTTTTCTCCTCTCTGCCCTGCACACCCCTCCCACCCTCATTCCCACCCGCCTTAGTCCATGTCCATGGGTCATACATATAAATTCTTTGGCTTCTCCATTGCCTATACTATTCTTAACCTCCCCTTGTCTGTTTTCTACCCACCATTTATGCTACTTATTCCCTGTAGCTTTTCCTCCTTTTTCTCCCTTCCCTTCCCCAATGATAACCCTCCATGTGATCTCCATTTCTGTGATTCTGTTCCTGTTCTAGTTGTTTGCTTAGTTTGTTTTTGTTTTTGTTTTGTAGGTTCAGTTGTTGATAGTTGTGTGTTTCTTGTCATTTTTCTGTCTGTATTTTTTATCTTCTTTTTCTTAGAGAAGTCCCTTTAATATTTCATATAATAAGAGCTTGGGATGATGTGCTCCTTTAACTTGACCTCATCTGGGAAGCACTTTATCTGCCCTTCCATTCTCAGTGATAGCTTTGCTGGATAGAGTAATCTTGGATGTAGGTCCTTGCCTTTCATGACATGGTATACTTCTTTCCAGCCCCTTCTTGCCTGCAAGGCTTCTTTTGAGAAATCAGCTGACAGTCTTATGGGAACTCATTTGTAGGTAACTGTCTCCTTTTCTCTTGCTGCTTCTAAGATTCTCTCCTTATCTTTAATCTTGGCTAATGTAATTATGATGTGCCTTGGCGTGTGCTTCCTTGGATCCAACTTCTTTGGGACTCTCTGAGCTTCCTGGACTTCCTGGAAGTCTATTTCCTTTGCCAGATTGGGAAAGTTCTCCTTTATTGTGTTTTCAAATAAGTTTTCAATTTCCTGCTCTTCCTCTTCTCCTTCTGGCACCCCTACAATTTGGATGTTGGAACGTTTAAAGATGTCCTGGAGGTTCCTAAGCCTCTCATTTTTCTGAATTCTTGTTTCTTCATTCTATTCTGGCTGAATGTTTAGTTCTTCCTTCTGTTCCAAACCATTGATTTGAGCCCTGGTTTCCTTCCCATCACTATTAGTTCCCTGCACATTTTCCTTTATTTCACTTTTCATAGCCTTCACTTTTCCCTCTATTTTGTGACCAATACTCAACCAATTCTGTGAGCATCCTGATTACCAGTGTTTTGAACTATGTATCTGATAGGCTGGCTACCTCTTTGTTTAGTTGTATTTTTTCTGGAGCTTTGATCTATTCTTTCATTTCAGCCATTTTGCCTGTTACACAGTAAGGGGCAGAGCCTTAGGTAGTCACCAGGGCAGGGCAACCCATGGCACTGCACTGTGGTGCCGTATGTGGGGGAGCGGTCCGAGAGGGAGCAATCCTGTTTGTTCAGCTCTCTGTCAGCTTTCAGTCACTTCTGCCTGCTACCCACAAGCAAACTGAGCCCTTCTGGCGCTGATTGGGGTGGGGGTTTATATACATTCTAGGACCCTGTGGGTCTCTCCAATGAACTCTCCTGTGAGGCTGGGAGTTTCTCCTGCTGCCTCAACCCCCGCAGGTTTTTTCAGTCAGAGATTTTGAGGCTTTATTTCCCTGCGCTGGAACCCTGGATTGTGCGGTTTGTCTTGCTCCCCAGTTGTTCCTCCCAGTTTATCTGCACGCAAATGTGGGACTGCCCACCCCAGTCCTCCAGCTGCCACCTTGCCACGAGTCCTCTCCACCCTGGCTGAACTGTCTCCACCCCTCTTACCAGTCTAGATGAACGTTTCTTCAACAACTCCTTGGTTGTCAAACTTCCATACAGTTCTATTTTCTGGCTGTTCTGGTTGGTTTTTGTTGAAATTTGTTGTTGTCCTTCTTTTGGTTGTGCAAGGAGGCACAGTGTGTCTACCTACACCTCCATCTTGGCAAGAAGTCTAACTTACTGATTTTTTTAGAGAGAGAGGAAGACATTGATTTGTTGTTCCATTTATTTATGCATTCATTGGTTGATTTTTGTACGTGCCCTAACTGGGGATCGAACCCGTAACTTTGGTGTATCAGGATGGTGCTCTAATCAACTGAGTTACCCAGCCAGGGCTGTTTTATATTTTTAGACTGTTGCATTCTACTCATATACTCAACTCCTACTTGAGTTTACTAGAGAAACTTTTGAAACATATTTTGAAACAAGATAGTAAATTCTTGTCTGAGAACTCCCTCTATCTGAGGTTGTTATGAATCTGATTATGCTATTTTTTCCTACTGTCTGTCATTCATGGGTCCTTGTTTTCTGTGTGTGTTTTGTAATTCCAGACTGTGAGCTCATATTCTTGGGATCATATTTAGGGAAGCCTGGGCTGAAGGCCAGTTCCTCCAGGCAGGATTTGTATTTGCTTCTGCCAGATTCCTGGAAGCACTGTTAGCCTGGGACCAATATATAAACTAAATTCTCAGCTTGTAGCTTTTTAGAGGACCTAGGGACTGTGAATTCAGGCTACAAATCTACATAAGGACCATCTTGTAGTTACAAATTCTCACAGATGTTTTCTACCTCTTCCACTCAATGCCAAGTTTTGAAACAGGCAATTTACCCGTGTTCACCCTGGGAGTCCCAATTCATATTGGGGGGCGGTGTGTGTGGATGGTACTTGAGTTTCATCACCTGGCACCTGTGCCTACAGAACCATGAAAAACAAAGCTCTTTGGCAAATGACTTTCAGGTGAAAGCCAGTTTTCAGTGTCCCAGCTATCTCTGTAAGTTATCACTTTTACTTCATTTTTGGCCTCTGTGCATTCCTTATGAATTTTCCAGCTCACCAATGCATTTTTTTTTATCCTCACCTGAGGACATTGTGTGCCCCATCTGGGGATTGAACCCACAAGCTGGGTATGTGCCTGACCGGAAACCGAACCCATGACCTTTCGGTCTATGAGATGATGCTCCAACTAACTGAGCCACACTGGCCAAGTCATCAATGCATTTTAAAAGATTTTAAACATATTTCATCCACCATCAAAAAATTGTTTAGCCACACTGGCAGAAATGGAAGTGCATTTGTGAGTTCCTTAGAGGAAACCTACCGATACCTAACTCGGGAGATCTGGCTTCACTTCCACCCCCACCCTCCCCAGTTAGTTCCACAGCCTCTCACTGTTCTGAGCTGTCCCACCCCACCCCGAGGACCAGCAGGTTTAAGCCCCATTATTTTCCAGTCCATCACTTACTACACAAACGATGAAATCTCAAGCTGCTCTCCTAACACTCAGCCTGTTCTCTAATTCCCCTAATATTGCTTGGGGAAGCATTTGGGTAGTTTATAAACCCTCCCTTCCTCTGGGTGCTGTCAATGTTTGAGTGGTTTTCTTTCTCACATTCATCTTGGGGGAGAGCAGCAGAACATCATATTACCCACTAGGTGGAGGCCTTACTGTTCTGAGGAATTCTTCCTTTCCTGTCCTAATCTCTTTATAGGGCTAAGGGGGTGGCACTGAGGTAATGGTTAATAATAGCAGCAGGGTGCCTCTGTCTGTAGGATCTGAGGGTATCTAGTCCCAATGTTTTGCCTCTCTTTAGAATGCACAATAATTTAATCTCAGCTCTGGGCCCTGGTTACCAATTCTGGGACAATTGGAAAAGTTTCTCTTATCCCCTCAAGGAGTAGTAAGTGACTTCGTAACTGCTGCTAATCCAGTGGCTCCCATCATACTCCAAGTCCACACTCTTTATCACAGCCTCTGAAACCTTGCTCCATCAAACCATCCCAGCCTGCCTGCTGCCGCCTCTACTCCACTCGCTCTCCTGCAGCTACATTAGACATCTGTTTCTAAAATTCATCAAGCTTATTTCCAACTTGGGGCTTCTGCACCCTCAGTGCCTTTGGCCTGGAATTCTTTTCTCTCATGTTCCTGCAGTTGCCTCTCTAAGTCTCAGCTACTAAGTCACTCAGAGAGGCCTCCTCAAACCACTCATTCATATTTCTGAATTACACTTTCTGCTTGTTCCAGAGCATTATATTTATGCAGCAGTGGTAGAAAGCATTGATTTTTTAAACATCCATCCTCTTGATTAAACAATGTAACAAAAAGGAACACTAAGTTGCATTCATTTTCTACCATGTGATTATGTGATATTCTAATGTTAAGTCTAAGTCTAGAAAATGTAGACTGATTATTTGAAATCTATAAAACAATTATATAAATCCAATAGTCGTACCTGGCTTTCACCTATCTTGGGGTTGAAATTTTCCATCATTTATAACTTGTCCCAAGCACAAGATCCTGAGCAATGGAATACCAAGGAATGCAATAACATGGTAGTAGCACTGTTTGCTTTCTCACATTCTGATTTGTCCACAGATTTATCTGGAGATTCTTTTTTCTCTCTTGTGTAATATCATTAACTATCTCACCAAGTGTCTTAGTCGTAGTAGGTGTGGTCTGGTGAGTCAGTGTTCAAACCAGTGTTCGTAAGATGGCAAAGAAGCGGCAAAGAAATAAATAACATTTTGTATTGAAGCCACAACTGTCGACACCCCCTTCACTGTCGTTCCTATAGCTGAAATCTGTGCCTTAACTTTTTTGTTGATCTGTTTACGTTTTTATCGTCGCCCTCATCTATAGGAGTGCAAGCTGCTCCTCCAAAGCAGGGTCTTTTCTGTCCTATATACTGCTGTATCCTGCCACTAGCAACGTGCCCCTGGCACAAGAGGAGGCGCCCAGTGACTTACTGCAAGAAGTGCACCTAAGAATACTCAAGCCCCGCTCCAACTCGCTGGTGCCTCACAGCACACTCCACCACCGTGTCCAGAAAGATGCGAGGTGTCCTCCCGGGCGGCCTCAGAGAACCCACGCGCGGAGGTCTCTGGGAAGTGTAGTCCGCGCGCTCACCGGGAACCCGGGGTTGCGGGGAGAGCAAGGCTCCACGTGCGCAGGCGCACTTCCGGCTTTGCGCCTCCGCTGCGGCCATTGTCCAGCCCCGGTGCGGCCAAGGCCGCTTTGGGCCGCACCTCCACACATTGCAATTGAAGAGGACTGAGCCTGCAGCGGGATCAGGCGGAGACGTTCCAAACCTTGGATGGGCCTGAGGTCGACCCTGGGTGGAAACTCGAAGAGGCAGTGATTCGAGTACGCGGGTCCTAACACCACCTCCATTCTGCCGCGCCCACCATCGAGCCGGGGCCAGGGGGCCTGGGCGTGGCCAGAGGAGGGTGTCCTGGACGCGGTGAGCCTTTCATTTGGAAAAGGGGGAAGGGCAGGCTCATGCGGGGCCAAGACACTTCTTCACCCCTCTCCCGGGAGAAGTATCTGAGGGGCGGAGGCGGGCCCTGTGGGACGCGGTGGGGGTCGGGGGTTGCAGCCGGGTGAGTGGGCCCTCTCTTCTCTCCCCAGCCCCTGTCTGGGAAGCAGGCCCGGACGAGGCAGGAATGGCCCCGAGGCCTCCGACAGCCGCAACCCAGGTGAGCATCAAGGACCTTTCTACTCCTGGTGTCCCATCCAACGAGGCCCCAGGACGTGTTTGGAGCATTGTACTCATCCTGAGACTCTCCTTCCTGGCTTGGTCGCCCCCTTGGAGCCTCCCAGCCTTGTGAAACCCAAGGTGTCCAGAGCTAGGGGGAGGAAGGGACCAGGGTCATGTGGTCTTCTGGGAGGAGTTGAGAATGGATGTTTTGGAAAGTGTAAATGTTGAGAATTCTGAGTGCCAAGCAAATTTCTTGAACTCTTGTCAATAAGGAACGGAGAAGTTGGGGTGACAGGTTAGAAAGCTGTAGGGGAGGAAGTGACTGTCAGTGAGTGAAGGAGAGAGGAGCCAAGCTTCTAGTCCAGGAAACAGACCTTAAGGGTCCTAAGAATCCTGGTCAGGATTTGCAGAGCGAGAGGCTGGAGATGGGCTGTCTTGGGGAGGGGCGGGTGGGAGGGGGTGGGAACCAAGGAAGACCTGTCACATAGATTTTCACGTCTTTTTCTGCTTTAACAAAGGTGTAAACAGGGGTACAGTGCACATCCCCAGATGTCCAGTCTTCAGTGTAATTAATAGGAAGCTGATTTGGGAACCTATTTATTCTTGTGCGGGAGAAGGCATTTTCTAGAAGCATCAGAACTCTGAATTTGTCCACTGATTTACATAGAATATATCGGTGGAAATATAACAAAGTCCAGATGGTATTTTAATCCACACTCGCTTTAGAATGAAGGAAAAATCATATTCTAATTGCTATGTGTGTGAGACAAAATCAATCTAGATAAAAATGCCAATTAGCAATGTCCTTTAAAAGCAGTTTGCAGTAAATTAAACACCATGTAAAATGATATGAAGTGCCTTTATATCTTTTACTTCCTGTTATATGTTTTTGTTTTACACGAGTGAGCCTTAAGGAGTAAGCCGAGTAACGAAACTAAAGTAAGACAGTTACTTGGTTTGAGGTGAGCCAGAGCCCCTCACTGCCATCAGCACCTTTCTGTACAAAGTTCTGTCTCAATAGGCTGTGAGAATTAGGATAACTTAGCACCTCGTGGGGGTGTTGATCCTTTCCGCAGAGGTAGGTTGCCTTTTTAATGGTGAAAGTAGATTTGTGTTCTGAGCCGTGAGTTTCAGGGACTGCTTTCAGCTTCACTTTTAAAGTTACATTCCCCAAGCACTCTGGTTCACTTATGCTATTCTCATGGAATGGCCCTGTAGTCCTCTTGGGTTACATAACTCAGGCTGAAGGACAGAACAGAACAGTGAACTTACAACAGGGGCTTTTTAGGCAGAAATTTCCCTTTATCATTGGTTTCCTTTCCCTGAGCATGGCCCTCTAGAATGCAAGAGATGAGTAATTGAGTCATGTAACTGTTTATCCAGAAAGTTAATTAGTGGGGGAAGACAGCCTCGTGCAGCAGAGCGCAAGAAGGATGGTGTCAAGTGTTGCTGCAGAGGTCCAGAAGCTTCTGTGAGTACAGAGAGGAAGGAGGGAATTCTGCTTGCGGGGAAGTCAGTGGAGGCACCTTGGAGTAGGAGCAGAGTCTAAACAGGTGGAATGGAAGGGGATGAGTGCCACGACCTGCGCAGGAAGGAGGTCCCTGAGGGGTGGTGACGGGAGATTAAGAAAGACACAAACACAGACAGTTAAGGGAAAAGCGGGGACCAGGTGGGACATCATCCTCTGATGGAGAGACAATGACCATGAACATGGTCTCCATAAAGCTTAAGGACGTTTTGCAGACTCAGTGAAAAACTGTAGGCATATTTGCTCCGTTCCCAGGCTGTCTAAATGATAAATATTTCTTCTGCAAAAGTTACAGCTGCATTCAGCTAAAGCTTGTGGTTAACTATTTAACTATCTCCTTAACCTCTGCGGGTTCCGGCTGTATGACGTCACCCTTCACCGTCCTCCACAGATGAGGACAGAGCTGATCCGCTGTGTGGGTCAGGGGAGTTGGGAGATGAGAGGCGTTTTCATGAAAACATTGTCCCGTGTGACGGTGGGCGTGGCTTGTAGGCAATGGGTAGGTGAGAATAGAAGGGAGTTGGGACTTCATTCTTTTGGCCTTGGTAACCCATTTATTCTTCATTCATATATTCATTTAGCATGTAGTCACTGAATCTTCGTATTTATTAAAACACTTTTCTAGGTGGCTGGGATATAGTAGCAAACAAAATTTACAAAGGTTTCTGCTTTGGTGGAGCTTACATCCTAGAAGGAATAAACAGAAAAGTTATATGATATCCTAGAAGGTGACAGTACCTCAGAAAAATAATTAGAAGTAGAGAAAGGTAGGGAGGATTGAGTGGGGGGCGCAGGACATTGTGGTGTGCGTGCAGTTTTAGGTAGGGCCGCCGGGGCGAGCCTTACACTTACTGGGGACACGTGAGCAGACCTGAAGGAAGTCTGGGGACGAGTTCTCTGGAAACAGCGGGATGTGTGGCGTGTTCAAGGAGCAGCAAGGAGCCTAGTACATTGAGCCAATGTTTTTGAGCAGGGAGCTAGTATCGTTTCTTCTTCACTTTAAAGATTGTTGTGAATAATGAAGTGCTGGAGCAAGAGTTTGAAAGTCAGAGCTCCTTTGAAGTGGTGTTTGGCTGGGTGTGGCCTTCCCCTAGGGCTTGGCTGGCAAACACCTGAAATGGCCTAGGTGGGGGGGGGGGGACTGGGTTGGGTAGGGGAATACCCTGAAAATCCTTAGAATCTGTAGGATCGTTAGTAGCTATATCTATGCAAATACTATGTATTCTTTTCTAATATGTGTACTAACTGTTTAATTAGGAATAAAAAAAGGTGTTTACCTTTCTTAAAGTTGAAGCCACAAGAACAGTAAGAAATAGGGAAAGTTTAAAAGAAAACTGCATGTGGAAACCAGGTTTCTTGGTGTTCTACCTTGACGGGGAGGAAGTGGAGAGGGACCAGGCCTGGTCTCTGTTGATTCCAGGTCCCAAGAGCTCTGTGCTTAGATCATCGGGATGAACAGACCCAGCAAAAGCTGGCTCAGGTCACCCGAACTCAGACAGTGTGCTCCGGGGTCATCGGGAAGCCAAGCCACTTGCTGCACTGGGTCAGGATATTTGCAGTCAGGGAGGTTTGAGCTCCCTCTGTCCGGAAGTCCCTTCTCTCAGCCTCTGCGCCAGCCGGCTGGAGCTGGTCTTTAAGCCTCAGCCCGCACACTCCTTACCCTGGGTGAGGTCAGGTGTCCCTCCTTGTGCGTTCTCATAGCACTTGTGCACACTTGTCATGACTTCTTATGTCATGTGGAGTGATGTGTTTACCTATCCGTCTCTGTACTGCACTTTCAGTTCTTTTATGGCCGCGCCATCTAACTCCTTTCACCGCTTGCTCCAAAGTACACGCGTGGTAAGTGAGTGTCACCTGAGCAAACATAACCATTTAGCCCCAAGCAGCACTTCTACACTTTCTGCTCCTTACATGGCAAAAATCATATTTTTCTAGTTATAGTGCCCCTAATTATTTGGTAAAATAATTGTATGAAACATGACTTTCACAGAACAGTTTTAAGAAATGTTGTCTTTAAAGGAATGTTAAGATGTCAAAACCTATTCCTCTAAAGCCTATTTCAAAAGTATGATCTTGCCCTGGCCAGTGTGGAGTGTCGTCCCATAAACTGAAAGATTGCAGGTTCGATTCCTGGTCAGGGCACATGCCTAGGTTGCAGTTTTGGTCTCTCACATAAATGTTTCTTCCCCTTCCTTTCTCTCCCTCCATTCCCTTTTCTTTAAGCACGTCCTAGGGTGAGGATAAAAAAAAATGAGGGGGAAAAACCCCCAAAAATGATTCTTTTCCTGACTATTCTATGTCTGGTACTATTTTTATTTTATTAAAATATATCCTATTATAAAGAATGTGAGCATATATACAATACAGACTTTTTCATAGAAGAAAATCATTTGTTACCTCTTTAGCACTTCTATTTTTTTTATGAATTTCCTTTTTTTCTACTTGTGCATATTTTCCCTTAAACATTTTCAATTACAATATTTTAAATTTCATACAGTTTTTATGAGGATTTTTCTTTTTTATCACTTTCAGTGGTTGTATTATATTGCTTTGCATGGACTTACCGAAATTTGTTAACCATTCCTCAAAGGACATTTACGTTATTTCTAAAATTTTTACTATTATAAATAATACTCAGATAAAATCCCATTGGTTACAGTAGATGATGTTTTGAAAACACAATTTTAAAACATTCTTTACATCTGTAGCCTTAAGTAAAATAGCCCTCAGGGAAAGAGATCTTTGACAACTTTTGATGTCTTGCTTATCCTTAATTTGTAGATTTTCAGGTTGCTTTTCATCTTTTTCTGTCTCAAAACAATTTATTCGCAAAATATTTAGTCCAGTATTTTTATAGAGAGGATGATTTGGGAACAATTTTCTCTGTTTCCTCCTCAGTTTTATTAAGGTTTCTACTTTTTTGTGTCAACATTGGTCATTTAGAATTAAAAATTATTCATTAAGATTTTTCACATTTCTTAACATACTGCTGTTGTCTTTTACTAGTTTGCTTATCCTCTTATCTTTAAATTCACTTATTTTTTCTTTTTTTACTTGATGTGTCTGTCAGAGATTTCTCTGGCTAATGTTTAAGAGGAACCAGCTTTTAGATTTGGCTATTAACATCATCGTTTTCTGTTTGCCACTTCTTTTTATAATCCAGGAATTTAACTCACTAATCTGTCATTTTTTAAAAAAATCTTCAAAGTGACTCCCGTTTTCCTTCAGCAAGAGTTTCCCAGACTCTATTCATTCAGACAGTTTTGGAGTGCCTGCTCTGTGCCAGGTGGCGCTTCTTACCCGGGGTCACATTTCAGACCCAGTCAAGGGAAGGGACCTGCTCCCCTCAGGGTAACTGCAAGGCTTCAGTGAGGAACACCAGTGAGAGGGTGCACACACGTGATTGAGCTCAGTACCTGGCTTATGGCGAGTGTTTAATGTACAGTATGTTAGCTGGAGCTTCTAAAAGTTGTTTGAAGTGTTCCAGCTTGTTTTGGATTTGTCCTGTAGGTTTTATAGTTTTTACTGGAAGATTCCTCCATCCCCCAGGCAAAAAAAAAAAACAGTTGTTTGGCAAGTCCTTCCATGCACAGGCAAGTTTCTTTAAATTGCCCGTGTGATTGTGGACAATTGCAACATGCTTGGTTCTGGAGGTGCTGAAATGAAAAGGAGTTTCATGAATTGTTGAGGGAGAAAATCCTGAGTAAACAGCCCATTCTGAAATGGAGACGTGGACTCCATTTCCGAGAATGAAGGGTCTGGGAAGCTTCAGGAGGGAAGGGACATTGAACTGGTTCTGGAAGGATGACTAGGAGTTTCTCCTGTAGAGCGAGTCAGAACAGTATGTGGGAGGCCAGGAGACACAGAGCAGAGTGCTGTGATCAGGGCAGAGATACACATGGCGGGCGCATGTGGCGGTGGCAGGAGGCAGAGTTTGGGAGGAAGGTAGCCACAGAGAATGGCCTGAGGCGGAGTCGTAGACTGTGCTGCCTGAAACCAATTCACGCTGCCAGTGTCGTTTTAAATTTCCAGTGGCCATACTGGAGAAAGATACAGGTGAAAATCATTTTTGTAATACATTATTTAACCCGATATAGCTGAAACATTATCATTTCTTTGTGAGTCAGTATTTTTAAATTATTAATGAGGTTTTTTGCTTTTGGAGGGGGAGTGCGTACTAAGTCTTTGAGATCCAGTGTGTATTTTACACTTGCCGCACATTCGATTTCGACTAGCCAATTTGCAAGGATCAATAGCCACATGTGGCTAGTGGTTTACTGTATTAGCATAGACCTAGAAAGTTATTGCCTGGCTTAATGGTATTTTTGGCAAGGGAAATTTTGAGCTAGTTTGAAAGATGAAGACAAGGGACTGAGTATAGGAGATATTTTTGAGGCTCTCTGATTCCAGGGCATAAAAGAAAAATGTAGAGTCCACATTT
The DNA here is from genome assembly GCA_004026765.1 of Micronycteris hirsuta. Lineage (NCBI taxonomy): Eukaryota > Metazoa > Chordata > Mammalia > Chiroptera > Phyllostomidae > Micronycteris > Micronycteris hirsuta. Next base: position 54,311 of record PVJI01005482.1, read on the forward strand.
TCAGTTGCAATACTGTCAGGGGCGTCCAACCTGCAGCCAGCAGGCCACATGCAGCCCAGGATGTCTGCAAATGCGGCCCAACACAACTCGTAAATTTACTTAAAACTCATTATGAGACTTTTTCGTGATTACACGTTGCTCTTCTTCCAGTGTGGTGCAGAGACGCTGAAAGGGAAAACCCTGCATGGTGATGCTATTAGCCCAATAGGGCATTTGTGTGTGTGTGTGTGTGTGTGTGTGTGTGTGTGTAAAGCCTAACAGTAATTTTCTTCTCTCTGTACTCAATTGTTAGGTATGCTATTGACTCAACAGCTTACCAAACTACTGTTGGTCTGGTGTCAGAGAGGGCCAAGTGCTTGAGCGGAAACACCATACTGTATGCCAGTAAAATCAGTGTGTTCTAATTGGGCAAACTAACGTAGGCTTGGAGTGGTAGTATTTATAAATTAGATTATTTGTACACATTAACTGCCATTCTCTGGTTTTCAGTTTTGTAAAGTTTCAGAGTTCCGGAGTCTCCTGAGTCAGAGTTTGAGCTGACTTCCGCTCTAGGATTGGTGAAGGTTAGAGTCAAATGACTGTTTATATTAGCATGTTATCCTTTTAGGAAGTGCCCTTCCCACTCGTCTGCTCTTAAAACTCTTCTTTTTTTGTTTTGTTTTGTTTTAAAGATTTTATTTATTTACTTTTAGACAGAAGGAAAGGGAGGGAAAGAAATATCAATATGTGAGAGGTACATTTATCGGTTCTTCTCACATGCCGCCAACTGGGGATCTGGCCCGCAACTCAGGCGTGTGCCCTGACTGGGAACCCAACTGGCAACCTCTCAAGTTCATAGGCTGGCACTCAACCCATGGAGCCACACCAGCCAGGGCAAAAACTCTTCTTTATTTCAGAGAACCCACGTTGTAGATGAGAAAACTGGGTCTCTTGGAGGTCTGCAGCTTACCGAAGATATTACACAGTTTACTAGGTGCAGAGCTTTTTAGGAGCCCATGAAATTGAGCCTTGTCAGCTTAGTATATCCTGTTTCCAGTTCTTGGCTTTGGGCTTCACTATTTGGCCAGGGTCCTTTCATGTCAGCATGAGGGAGGGAAGCATTTGATATTTGTTATTTTTTTTTACTTTTTTTTTTTTTAAGATTTTTAAACTTTATTTATTTATAGAGAGAGGGGAGAAGAGGGAGAAAGAGAGAGAAACATCAGTGTGCTAGAGATGCATCAGTCGGCCTGCAGCCCAGGCCTGTGCCCTGACCAGGAATCAAACCAGCGACATTTTGGTTTGCAGACCAGCGCTCAATCCTCTGAGCCACACCAGCCAGGGCTTTTTTTTTTTTTTTTTTTCCCATTTTTTTACTGACTTGATTGGGGCGACATTACTAAAATTACATAGTTTCAGGTGTACAATTCTATAATAAACATCTGCATATTGAATTAAAAGGTGTTGATGGAGTCCCATTATATCTGGAAGAAGGGTGAGTAGTATCTACAGGGCGTTACTAGGTCATTTTATTCCAGTCCAAGGTGTGGCCTGCAGCATTGAGAACACCCTAAAGTTGATCTAACTCAGTGTGGCTAACTCACACCATGGATCTCAGAGTATTTTTTTTTTTTTTTTAAGATTTTATTTATTTATTTTTAGAGAGAGGAGAAGGGAGGGAGACAGAGAGGGAGGGAAACAGCAATGTATGGTTGCCTCTCACATGGCCCCCACAGGGGACCTAGCCCAGGCATGTGCCCTGACCGGGAATCGAACCGGGACCGTCTGGTCCCAGCTCTCGCTCAATCCACTGAGCTACACCAGCCAGGCAGATCTCAGAGTATATTTTTACCTACTTAATCTTGTAAACTCTTGATTGTTTTTTATGTACCAAAATGATTATGGAGATTTGAGGGTGCCTAAGACAAGGTCTTGACCCTCTAGGAGCACAGTGAATATTCAGTAACAAACACCATGTCACGTGTGCTATGAGCTGTGCTGGAGAGGCCAGGGAGGGGAGCCTAAGGGAGGGGATAGGAATGAACCCCTGAGGAGAGAGTGCGTGTTAGTTAGGCAGAGGAAGGAAGGCCTAGCGTTTTGAAGCAGTCCTTGCAGAGACAAAAGAGATCCTTTGATTTCAGGGAGCTCTAACTCTTCTGCACACTGAGTTACGGTGTAGCAGGGAGAAGCCAGAGAGAGCTGAGGCTGTGGAAGTAAGGTGGGGACTAGTTAATGAAGGGCTCTGAAACTCACACTAAGGAATCTAATTTTGAATCTTAAGAAGCATATTTATTAAATGTTTATGGAGCACCCACTGTGTGCCAGGCCTGTTCCCTAGGCAATGGAGATTCCACCATAAGGAAAATAAAATTTCTGCTCTCCTGGAGTTTACATTCTGCTTTGGGATGCAGACTAAACAAAAATATGATATGTCATGGTAAGGACTATGCAAAAGGAAAATAAGAGTGGCAGTCCACGGTGGGGCTGCTGTTTTATGTAGGGAAGTCAGGGAGGGTTTCTCTGATGAGGTGACATTTGAACAAAAAACTGAAGGCAGTGAGTGGGGGCCACATGCATATCTGCAGGGAGAGGCTTCCATGTAGAGGAACAGTCAGAGCAAAGACCCCAAAGCAGAAGCATGTGTAGTGTGTCCGGGAACTGTAGGGAGGACGGGGTGAGTGCAGTGGAGAGGGCAGTAGGTCAGGGATGAGGTTCTAAATGAAGGTGGGGCCATAGTGGGGGGCCAGATTGGGAAGGCCCATGTAGGCCACTGTAAAGATTTGGCTTTTAATTGGGCTGAATTGAGATGCCATTAGAGGCTTTTAGGCAAAAAAGTGACTTGATCTGACATGTTTTAATAAGATTACTTTAGTTGTTTTATGTCAAAACAGACTTGGGAGGAAGACCTGAGTGGAAGAGGAGGAAGGCAAGTTAGGAGGTTTTAGCAATGGTCCAGGTGAGAGATGGTGGCGCGGGCGGGTGAGGTGGTAGGAACAGGGGAACATGGGGGGAAATTAAAGGTTTGTAAGGCATGATCAATTTGTGTTCTGGACAAGTGGCCGATAGTGCGTAAGGAAAAGAGTTCTTGGGACCAGGAGTAGAACAGAGGCTACTTGCTGCCCTGCTGTGAGTGGCTGGAGTGGACATTTGTTTATTGGTCAGCACATTCTTTACCATTAGTGCAACCTCTTGGGGGAAGTAGAATAAAGTCAGGAGACCTTGTGTTAAATACGGGCAACCAGGTAAGCAAAGGAATCCAGGTTGGCCGCCGACTGTCTCTTACTAAACCAAAAGGGCTGAATGTGTAGAGGACAGAGTAGGCAATGGGGAGAGGGTGTTACTTCTCACAGCCTAACTTAACACGTCTGCCTCTGTCCAAACGCTTTTTCTCCTAATGGCCATGTGCATCTCCAGTCTAGCTTCCCTTCTCAAGCTTCTCAGTCCCTGGATTGGATTCCTACTATTTCTTCTTCCATCTAAATGGTACTTCTTCTTAAAGCCTAGTGTATAGCCTGTCTTGAAGCTTCTGTGCCTCTCCCAGTCTTCTCTGCACTGCACGCTTGTAGCACCTCACTTTACTACACATGGTTTCATGTCATGCTCTAATAAATGTTTTTTTTTAAGATTTTATTTATTTATTTTTAGAAGGGAAGGGAGGGAGAAAGAGAAGGAAAGAAACATCATTGTGTGGTTGCCTCTCATGTGGCCCCCACTGGGGACCTGGCCTGCAACCCAGGCATGTGCCCTGACTGGGAATCGAACCGGCGACCCTTTGGTTTGCAGCCTGCACTCAATCCACTGAGCTACACCAGCCAGGGCTAATAAATAACATGTTTTAAAATAAACCGAAACCTATTCAAGGACTGCGGTATTTTTTCGTTGGCACTTTTGTTCTGCCTCAGTGCATATGGTAAAGTCAGACACCTAGAAAATATCTAGTGTCATCTTATCTGGCCCTAACCTTGGTCAGAAAAATCTGCTACATTTCAACCCTTCCCTGTTCCTGTGGGGACACAACCACAGGGATAGGATGACATGGGGGGCCAGTGTTGTCTATGAATGCAGTCATACATCTCACTCAGTAGATGGGCTCACTCCTACTTCTCTAACATTCAGGTCTCAACTGTCTCCTCCAAGCTCAATTCAGTTAGGAAACGTGTAGTGTGGGTCAGGCACCTGCTGTTTTAGAGTTTAAAAACAAACGTATAGTTGCCCTCATTAATGCTTGCAGTCTAACTAGGAAAACAGTCATTACATAGATTATTAGGTCTATTTGAACAGTTGTGGGCGTGCCGAGTGGCTTACAGCACATAATACAGGGATTAACCCTCCATTGGGGGATCAGAAGGCTTCACTGAAAATCTGCTAGCCAACATCTGAAGTATGAAAGGTATGAAATGGAATTAGCAAGGGAAAGAGAGACTGGTGGGAGGGTGGGAGAGACCATACTTCCCAGGAAACTGAAAGACGTCCAGTTCAATGTACCCAACCACCTGGGGAGACGGTCATGGACTAAGGCAGTAACCTCCCCTCACTGCTCCAGCAAACTCATGGCTCTGCTTTCAACATCTTTTTGTACTGTCTTTGCCATACTTTATCGTATTCTTCTTGAGGTAGAAATCTAACCAGGACCAAAGGAGAAATTTCAAATAGGACATGGTGACGGGCTAACAAGTAAGCAGTCTCAGATAATGGTTAGAAGTACAAGTATCCTTTCTATCCGAATCCATTTGATTCCTGAGCTCAGGTGACAGAAGTTTGGACAGTGAGAGAGAACCGTGTCAGGAGGAAAATGAAACATGGTAATATGATGGACAGTAACTTAGACGATGGTGCTAAGACAGCTTGTCTGAGGGCGTGATGATGCCGGAGCTAAGACCTAACTAACCAGTAGTAACTAGTTGTCAACCATGCAGAGATTGTAGGGGGAGAGGGAGTAACAAGCATCGGGGCCTTGGGTGGGAACAAGCTTGATGTGTTCAGAGATCAACAAGGTCCGCATGGCCAGAGCCCAGTGAGTGAGGGGGGTTTTGACCTTACACTGGGTGCTGCTGGTTTTAGGTCACAGGCAAGCAATGATACGCCTGTACTGTGGAGTGCTGTGAAGTAATTCAAAGGAATAAGGCGAGGTTATATGAACTGCTATGGGAAGGTCTCCACCATACATAGCTGAATGTAAAAATAAGTTGCGGAACAGTATTTATGGTATTTCACAGAACAAGACACAGTATGTGTAATAAACATGGACAAGGAACTCTCAAATGTGTGCTCCAAACGGTTAGCAGAGGTTATTTCTGGGGACTAAATTAGGGTCGGTGATGGGGGTGAAGGAGGGCTGCCACTTTTTACTTCCACTATGTTTGGATTTCGTAACAAAGGAAGTGCACGGGCAGGGAGGAATTGGTGATTGTATAAAAAGGCTTGGCTTTGAAAGGAAATAAGATAAAAGCTAAGGGTTGCAGGACATGTTGCTCCTCATGACTGTCTGACCTGAGTATTAGATTATACAATTAGGCAAATGACCAGTATATTTAACCCAACATTGCCGCCTCAGGGTTTTAAATGTGTGATCATCGTTTGTAATTGACCCTACAGTGTGTTACCAGTAGTGCCGTTGGAATGTTTGTGGGGTTGATCCTACTTGAGCAGGAATGTGATCCTACAGGAATCAGTGACATTCAAGGACGTGGCTGTGGACTTCACCCAGGAAGAATGGCACCACGTGGCCCCTGCTCAGAGGCGCTTGTACAGGGACGTGATGCTGGAGAACTACAGCAACCTGGTTTCTCTCGGTAAGGACCACATCTCAGTGTATTGCCTAGTGGTGGGTCTTTCCTTTTTCAGTTGCTAAGGTTGTGGGACTCTATAACTGTAGCTTGGGTGACTGTGAGCAGGGTGTGGATGTTCAGGGTCAGAGCTTATTCATCTCTTTGGGAGCTGGCTTTACGGGTTTCTGAGCCTGCTCTTTAGGTAAAAGTTTTTTCTTTCACTGAACTGGAAACAGACCATTTGATTGCATGACTCCTCAAGTGTACCTTTTCTTCTCCTTCAGAGTTCCTGAGGATCAAGGACTAGTACTGACTTGTAGGAGGGTTCTGGGATCGCTTGCACAAACAACCAAATCTTGTGTTTTTACCCGTGAGCAGGATATCAAGTTTCCAAGCCAGAGGTGATCTTCAAACTGGAGCAAGGAGAAGAGCCATGGCTGTCAGAGGGAGAAATCCAAAGATCTTTCTGTCCAGGTAAATGAGTGAGAATCAGGACTGTAGGAATCAGTTTAGACAGTGCACAGCTAAGGGAGGGGAAGGACCTTCCAATTGCTGTCCTGGGAGCTCATAGACTGGGAGAGGAGGCCGAGTCATCTCCTGGGTGACACCTCTGTGTATCTCCCTTCTCCAGTAGGGTGTTCCTGCTGCTGAAAGGTCTCAGGGGGAAAGATGCCTCTTTGTTCTACACTCAGTATACCATCTCTCCCTACCCTGTGACCCTGCTGGATGGGTTATTTTCTCCTCTGGTGTCCTCAATCTCCCATCCTTAATGATTCCTTTTCTTACTCCTTCAGACATAATGGAACTTCCTTGTTTTGTCTTACTACTTTCACTGTTGGCTGCCCCAGACTTGTAGGAAATAGCCACAGCTTTGATTCTTCCGCCCTTCATAGCTTATTTTTCAACTTCTTTCCCTGACTACACCTGTCTAGGGAACAACGTGGTCTTCCATCCATTCTGTGTTCACGCTGATTTGATTCATTGCCTCCCTCCACAGTTCCTCAAGTATCATTCTCTCTTGGTCTCCCTACTTATTAAGTCTTCTTGGCTTTCTGTCTTTGGTTTTCCTTGCTTTTACCCCTATGCAAGTTTGCCTTAAGAAGGCTGCCTTCCAGCCTCTGCTCCTTCTTTCTCTATTGCAAAAAGGTTCCTGCTTTCTGGTACTTGCAGCTGTTTATTTTTGCTATAGACTCAGCCATCATCCTTATTTGTATCCTGATCACTTTTTTCTTCTTACAAGACACCTCCACTTGGAAGTCCCATGCAATTCTTAATAAAGATGTAAAATCTAAATTAATCCTCTTTCATCCCAGGCCAGCACATTTTGCCACCTTGCCCATCACCCCTTTCTTGCCTTGCCTGTTAGACCAGACACCATAGTCAGTTTAGTCTTTTCCTTTCAACCCAGGTTATTTTCCTCCTTTGAGAAGTATCTTAGATTTTTCTGCCTTTTAGCTTCCACTGGTGACATCTTAAACCAAGCCCCAGGCTTACATTACTATTATCTATCACCCACCCATGCATTCATTGGTTGACTCCTGCATGTGCTTCGACATTCTAACCAACTGAGCTCCCCAGCCAGGGCCATATTGGAAAGTCATAGCTTTATTGAGATATGATTCACAAAACATAAAATTCATCATTTTAAGGTGTACAATTCAATGGTTTTTGGATATATACAGAGTTGTGTTACCATCACCATTATCTAATTACAGAACATGTTTAACACCATAAAAAGAATCCTTATATCCATTAGCAGTCACTTTCTATTTCCCATCACCCCCAGCTCCTGGCAACCATTAATCTACTTTTTCTCTCTATGGATTTGCCTATTAGGTATGTTCTATAAATAGAATCAGAATATATAGCCCTTTGTGCCTAGTTTCTTTCATTTAGCATAATGTTTTCAAGGTTCATGTTGTAGCTGTATTACTTCATTTTTTTGGTATTTATTCCATTGTATGCATATACCAAATTTTGTTTATTCGTCAGTTGGTGGACCATATTGGATTTTAACGTTTGATCTTCATAAACCACCCACCTCTGAAAAAAACTTGTTATTACTTCCTGTACCTTATTATAAGAAGCAAACTCCCTTGATTAAAATGTCTACATCACCCTTCCAGTACTCTTTCTGTTCCTTCATTTAGGTTTAGCTTCTTTTTAATGTTCTTTGTAGGTAGCATATACTTTCCCTCATTAGATAATACTCTGTCTATCCAAAGCCATCTATTCTTTAAGTTCAAGGTCTAATTCATGAAACTTAATACATACTAATATATTTACTTCTTACTTCCCTGATCACAAATACCATTTGTATCATCTCTACCACACAAATTCAGATTTAATAATATACCATCTGATGATTTTTTCTTTTTCTTTTTTTTTTTAATTGTCAAAAGATTGAGTCTTGTTTCTGTTCTTGGATTTCAAGCTCCTAAAAAGTCTACTTTATTTCTATATATTTTGTCTGTGGTGCAAAGCACATAGAACACGGTCAGAAATTATTGATTGATTGTTATGGAATCTGGCCTGGGAGAGAACCTAATTACACATTTATTTCAACAAACATCTCTTGAATGTCCCACTAAGAAGTGTTCTAAAAGAAATACTAAGCGTTCCCTGTCCTCAGGAATATAGACTTGAGTCTTGTTACAGGGTAAGGGGGTTAGGGCCCCTTAGTTGCTGGGTTATTCCCTCTTAATGTTTCATTATGAAAATTTTCAAATATATGAGAAGTTGAAAAAATTATATAGTGAACATCATATACCTACCACCAAAATTCTATAGTTAACATTTTATTATATTTGCTTTATCACATATCTCGTCATCTATCCATCTGCGAATTTATCTTTTTTGATGCATTTCCAAGTAAGTTGCAGAATGAGTACATTTCATCCCTACATTTTTCCATGTGTATATCATTAACTAGAGCTCAATATTTATTAATGGTTTTTAGAGGTCAATTTATTAGGCATATTAAAATAAATCCTTTTTTTGTTAAGAGAGGTAGCTAGTGTAGAACCCGAATGTAAATAGATTAAAACCACAGCCCTAGTTGTAAGGGCAGGGATGATTTGCCTACTGAAATATTTTTCTCAGCTTGTGCCATCGAGCCCTTGATCTCCAAGAATATCAGAGAAACATTTCTGTTAGATCACTGGCTGCAGGTTTTCTCAGCATGGCTTAAATATCTGGAGCCTCAGAGGTGACTTTAAAGAAATTGTGAAATAGAAGTATTAGGAAGATAGAGAGTTTGGTGGTTTGTAAAATGGACAGGAGTCATGGCGAGCAGACAGGATCCTATAGGATGGACTGTGATGTTATCCCCTTGTATCTATGCCTAACAGTCTCATAATCACTTATTTCCTTGCTCCCTAACCAGCCCTCCTAGGTGGGCTTCCCAGTTCTGGACTTACCATTCACTCTGGATCTGCAGTCTGCACTATCATCTCTCTTCACTCTTGCTTTCCTCCATTTTGGGTATTCTCCCTGAGCTACAGGACTAATTTCAAAACAGAGTCATGTATAATTTGAATCTCTTTCATTTCTTCATTCCTGCTGTAGCAGTTTGTTTCAACAGAGGGAATAGGGGACTTTTGCACTTTGGATTTCTTTCAGACTGGAAGACCAGGCCTGAAGCCAAATCATCAAATCTGCAGCAGAGCATATATGAAGTATCTCTTCACACAGATGGTTTCTCACATGCCACATTAGAAGATGCTTGGGATGTGAATAGTCATTTAGAGAGGCACCAAGAAAACTGGAAGAGATATCTGGGGCCAGATGTATCCACCCAGAAGAAAATCACAACAGAGGAAACTTTTGAGCATAATAAATTTGGTGAAAACTCTAGATTGAACACAGACCTGGTCACACAACTGAACATTCCTTCAAGGTCTAGTGAATGTGATACACTTGGAATCAATTTGGGACATAATTCAGACTTACTTAATGAGAATAATGCCCTTGTAAAAAAGAAACCTTACAAATGTAACAAATGTAGAAAAGCTTTTATACATAGATCATCACTTAACAAACATGAGAAAACTCATAAAGGGGAGGGAGCTTTCCCCAATGGTACAGATCAGGGAATTTATGCTGGAAAGAAACACCATGAATGTACTGACTGTGGAAAAACTTTCCTCTGGAAGACACAGCTTACTGAGCATCAGAGAATTCACACAGGGGAAAAACCCTTTGAATGTAATGTATGTGGGAAGGCCTTCAGGCATAGCTCATCCCTTGGTCAGCATGAGAATGCGCATACTGGAGAGAAACCCTATCAGTGTAGTCTCTGTGGGAAAGCCTTCCAGCGTAGCTCCTCCCTTGTTCAACACCAGAGAATTCACACTGGAGAAAAACCCTATCGATGTAACTTATGCGGAAGGTCTTTTAGGCATGGCACGTCCCTCACTCAACATGAGGTCACGCATAGTGGAGAGAAACCCTTCCAGTGTAAGGAATGTGGGAAAGCCTTTAGTCGATGTTCTTCCCTTGTCCAGCACGAGAGGACTCATACAGGAGAAAAACCTTTTGAATGCAGCATATGTGGGAGGGCTTTTGGTCAGAGCCCATCCCTTTATAAACATATGAGAATTCATAAGAGAGGGAAGCCTTACCAAAGCAATAACTACAGCATAGATTTCAAGCACAGCTCTTCGCTTACTCAAGATGAAAGCACTCTGCCTGAAGTGAAATCCTATCATTGTAATGACTGTGGGGAAGACTTCAGTCACTTTACAGACTTTTCTGATCATCAGAGGATCCATATTGGAGAGAGCCCCTATGATTGTGAGCAGACCTTCAGTCAACAACCTATTTCTCATCCTGGAGAGAAACCCTATCAATGTAATGTATGCGGGAAAGCTTTCAAAAGGAGTACAAGTTTCATAGAGCATCACAGAATTCATACTGGAGAAAAACCCTATGAATGTAATGAGTGTGGGGAAGCCTTTAGTCGGCGCTCATCACTTACTCAACATGAGAGAACCCACACAGGAGAGAAACCCTATGAATGTATTGACTGTGGGAAAGCCTTCAGTCAGAGTTCATCCCTCATTCAACATGAGAGAACTCATACTGGAGAAAAGCCCTATGAATGTAATGAATGTGGGCGAGCCTTCCGAAAGAAAACCAATCTGCATGATCATCAGAGAATTCATACTGGAGAAAAACCCTATGCTTGTAAGGAATGTGGGAAAAACTTCAGTCGAAGCTCAGCTCTCACTAAACACCAGAGAATTCATATGCGAAATAAACTTTAGGAACCCTGAAATTAAAGAATGTGCAGAAAGCTTTAGCTAAAATATTATTACTTGATATCAAAAGATTTCGTACTGGAGAGAAAGCTTGAGAATGTAATGAATTATGTGTGTTTGTATATTGTGTGCAGAGAAAACTGTGCTAGTAGACTTTTTTTATCCAATAAGTAAAAGCCACATTCTCAGATCTGGTTACAAATTTGTAAAAACAACTACAAACATAATGTATAACCTGTTGGAAATGATATGCCTATACATTGGCCTTTACAAAGCTTTTTAACATATATATGGAGGAGATAACCAACTTTCACCACTTTGACTTTATTACTGTTTACAGCATTTTTTATAGGAAAAAATTCCTGCAGTAATGACCAAAACTCATTTTTAAAATTGCTTGACAACTGCACTCAGTTGCAGCTTTTATATTCAATTCACCGTGGAAACCAGTTTCACCTCAAAAATTCACCATTCAAAGACTTAGATCACTGGTCCAACTACTTCCTTGTACAGATGAAGAAACTGAAAACCAAAGATGTGAAGTGGTTTGCACAGTCTCACACAACTTATAACAGCAAAACCGAGTGGAGGATGCAGGTCTCCTGGATCTTTGGCCCCAGGGTCTTGACACTGGAAAAGGTATTTTGAAATTCAGAGGGCTTTTAGGTTTGTTTTTTTTTTTCCACACGTTGAAATTTCAATTTGATAGAATATTAAAATGCTTGAAATAAAGTATACATTGCATGTAAGCCAGATTAGATGTGGGAACTGACATACTTGGCCACAAGATAAAATTGGTATCTCCATACTATACTATTTCTGTGGAAATACTAGGTAAGATTTAGGTAATACTTTACTATAGAGAAAGAAGAGTAGTAAAGTACTAAAGAGAAAGTGGACCTTCAGAGGGCTTTTAAATAAATTTTAGATCAGATGCACAAACATTTAATGAGCACTCATGAGTTGGACACATTGGGAATTCATAAAAGCATAAGGCAGCAAGACATGGAGATTTGTCACAAACTTATTTAAAGCAGCTTGGAAGCTTACAAACCAAAATGTTAACAGAAACTGTAAATGGTTGAACTACTGGTGACTTTTTTCCATTTTCCAAATATCATAATTATACTTTCAGCTAACATGTCAGTTTTATAGAACTATTAAGTTCTATTACTTTGCATTGCCCCACGCTTCCTATATTGGATCAGTGGGGAAATAACACAAAACTAAGACAAGAATTTTCCCCCAAATTAATTTTACTGTACAGAAGTATAAATCCAGTTACCACTTGCCATAAAAGTTGTCTTTAAATCAGCATGTGTGCCAAGGAAGTATTTCACCATATAAAAATTAATTTTTAAGCCTATGGTGCTTTTCCATTGGTAAAGCCTGAGAGCTATGCTTCAGTAGCCCACTCTAATCCTTAACGTCCCCTAATGGAATTTCATAGGCTATCCTAAAGGAATTTCAAGGACCTTTGTTGGTTCATTGGTACCAACAGTGCAGATAAATTTAGAAGCAACTATGGACATTGGCCCCTTTAATAACAAGCGCATCTCCTCCCTAAGATAAGCACGTTTTCCCACCTCAATGAATCGTTGGGAGGAGTGACATGAGCGATGTTGATGGTGAACCTTTCTTACTGGCTTTCTTGCATGCCAGGTAGCAGGATCCATGATCCTTATCCTGGACATGAGGCAGCTCCCAAACATTCTTCAAAATTTTTTTTTTACTCCTCACCTGATACGTTTATTGATTTGAGAGACAGAAACATCACTTGGTTGCCTTCCATCATGCCCCAACTGGAGATTGATCCCACATCATAGAGATGTGCCCTGATGGGCTTGAATCCACAACCTTTTGGTGTATGGGATGGCTCTCCAACCAAGTGAACTACTCATCCAGGGCTCTTCATAATTTTTGCAAAAAAAAAAATGTTCTTGGAGGCTGAAATATGGGATGTCTAGCTCAATGTCCTGTGTGGAGCAAGGTGGGATACTCCTGAGTTGATCTGCCCTTCCAAGATAGTAACCGTTCAGAAAGTACATTTATGATGTTTCATGCTTAGCGTGCACACAATGCCAAGGCCATGTTTGTGTTGTCTGATGCGTAGTTTGGTAGTGGGTGCTCATACTCAAACCCTCTCCTGTTGATTAGCCAAGATGCCTATCAGGAACTTACTTTGCTGCTGATTGTTTGGGGACCCTCACAGGGGACTATTTGTAAGAATGGCATGAATTGTAACCAATTGAGTGCTACCTTACTGCTGTGGAAGTTTGTAAAGACAGTTCTAAAAGACCCAAAGGAGACCACTGGTTTGTGTGTGGAGCCTGGCCTAGATCCTGCCAATCTCTGAATCTCAGCATCTTCACTAAGAGAGAGGGAGCCCAGGATAAACGTGTGCTGACTGAGCAGGGGACTCTAGTCCTAGCACTCATGCACCAAGCACTTACGAACACCTAGCTTTCTAGGCCACATGAAATGCATCCTTGTAACATCATTGTATTACTTCAATAAATAGCCTTTTTAGTTGAATGGGAGTGAGTTTGTCTTTTTCAACTTTCAGAACATGGCTAAGATTAAAGAGTGGCACATCAAGGAGGAGGGATTAACTGCTAAACTCATCACAGCCAGGTGAGTTAATAACAACTACCATTTATTGAATGCTTACTACTTGAAAGAAATTGTGCTAAGTATTTTATAGCCATCATTTCAGTTAATCCTTACAATTCCCCATTCTAGGTTTTTGTGGTAGCTATTAGCTTTGTCTACCCAGCTTCTTTTCTCTCTTGTAACTACCCCTGATGTACTGGCCTCAGGAATACAAGTCAGGGTGTCCCTGAGGCTCAGTGATAGTTTTAGGGGAGAGCATGTGACCTAGCTGAGCCAGTATCAGAGTTCTTTGCCAGGATGTTTTCAAAATAGAGTTAGGAGGGAAACTTTAATTTTGGGTTGCTAGGCCGGAAAGATGAAGGCCTAGAGCTGCCTGGAGCCTGATTCCTTACCAGAGAAGAAAGGGCTCTTATGGTAGGAGAGGGTGCCCCTGACAAGACGGTATTCTCGTTTCTAACCGCTGAGGTCCTTGGACCCGGCTCAATTTCTGAAGCCCTTTCTGGAACTCAGTGGGTTCCCCACTGTCAGTCCAGTGATTCCTCCTTTTTGGCTAAGCTAATCTGTCATATTTCTGTTTCTTATATTAAAGAAACCTACTATATGTATTATATCCTTGTTTTATAATGGGGGAAACAGGTAAAGTAACACCCCAGGTAGTAGTGTCCCTGGCAGATTCAGGCTTTTGACTCAGGACCGTGTGTCTGGCTGCAAAGGCATAGGTCTTGACCACTAACTGATGTCTTCGGAGCCATGTTGGGTGGTAGGTCAGAGACCAAGCAGAGACAAAATGATGAAGGGCATTGGACTGTTTTTCTTGACTCAGTAAATTACCTACATTCCCTCACAACCTCAACACCTTAATCTATCATTATTTGCAGTAGCCCGTACTGTAGATAAAATCTCATATCACACTTCAAGAACTTTTTCATATTTTCCATGGTGCTACATAGTCTCATAATCCCCCTTAACAAGTTCCCTACTACTGTGGCATTTTTATGATAATGATATTGAACACTTTCATCTTTTTAAGCCCTCCCACTTTAAAAAAACATTTTTTTTCTCAGTGAAGATATTTTTTCACTGCATTTAGAGAGAGAAACATCGATCATTTGCCTCCCATATGCGCCCAGAGTGGGGATCAAACCCACAACCCAGGCATGTGCCCTGACTGAGAATCCAATCTGCAACCCTTCAGTTATGGGCTGATGTTCAAACCACTGAGCCACTCCCGCCATTTTTACTACAGAATCTTTTTCTTAACATATCCAGAATGAGGTAAAATACCCAAAATGGGATTAGTAGGTCAGCATGTATATGTTAGTATAACCAAATGGTGTGAGAGTCACACAGTAAGTTAGATAAGATAGCCCAGGAGTAATCCTCTCACAATTGCAAATGGGATCCGAGAGAAAACCAGCCTTCCACCTCTGGGGAAGGACCCAGGGCAGGCATTCTGTCCCCCAGCCCACCTCTGCCACACGGGAAGATATGAAAAAACGTCTGCAGTTTATAGGCATATTGATGGTGGTCATGCTCAGTTCTCTGTAGCTGCTAAACTAGTTCATTCTTACTCATCTGTTAAAAATGCAAATGTCACTGACTGCCCTATACCAACTAAATTGGCCTCCCTCTTAAATTCCCAGAAGTTACTGTTGTCCATGTTACCACAATTTGTATTTGTGATTATTTGGTGTTCTCTGGGTCCACGTCTGTTTTATTAACTTTTTGTTTCCATCACAGTGCTACGAACATAGTAGGTACTTAATACATATAGTCTTGTTAAATGAGCAATGGAGTGGAGGTTTGTTGGTAGACAAGGAAAACTGGTTTATGAATGAAAAGATGCTCACTCTTGAAATGAGAATATTGCAAAAGACAGTATTGAGATATTATTTCATTCCCATTAGTCTGGCAAAAATTTAGAAGTCTGGCGGAGGGGGCAAATGGAGCTTTTATATACTGCTGGTGGGAGAGTAAACTGGTATAATCATTTTGAGAGTAATTTGGCAATTTCCAGTAAAGCTGAAGCTAAGCATATCTCATGACCCAGCATAAATACCCTAGACTAGATGTATACCCAGACTAGAAATTCTCCCATGTGAGCACAAAGACATGCACAAGGATATTCATTGCAGCAATGTTTGAAATAGTAAAAATATGGACACAACACAGTACTTAAATGAAGGAACCGGAGCATCTGGCAAGACAACATTCTAGCTCTGCCTATTCTACTCCTGTGCCCATGCAGTTAAATGTAGCTGGAGAAAAAGCAATAGCCGTGAGTCCCGCTTTCAATTCCTGTCTGTTGACCTCAAGCATTTGTTTGCTAGTCCAGTCATTGTCCCAGTCTCCTAAGGTACTATTTTATAGCTTCTCACTTCTCAACCCCCAGCACTTGACCCCAGGCCTCACTCAGCTGGTGACTGTTTCATAGTTAACAGAGAAAAGTGAAAGCAATCAGAAGACCACCACTCACCTACATGCTTCTTGTCCATGAGCTCTTGCTTTCCCTCCTGTTACTATGGTTGACTGTGTTCTCTTACCTAAGACCAACTTCTCTAGTGTATCAGATCCCACTCTTAATCGAGGACTTGTTCCCACAATTGCCCTCTTTCCTGCATCTCTTGTCTAGTTAATATTTTCCATCAGCATAATACTGTAATTTTTCTCATCTTGTGTATATTTATAAATATGCTGCACCCCCTTCCTCCTGCCACTCCATTTCTTGCTTCACTTCATAGGAATTTTCCCCAGTGGAGGTGTCTCATACTCACTTATCTCCAATTCCTCTTCTTCCATTGTCCCTTGTACCCACTCCAATCAGGTACTGCTGTTGTCAAAGGTCACTGATGGACTTCACGTGGCTAAATCCAATGATCTTTTTTCAATCGTTTTACTTGACCTTTTAGCATTATTTGGTGTACTGGTCACTTCCTTGTCCTTGACACATTTTTTTTCATTTGGCTCCCAAGTTATCACACTTACCTACATTTCCATATACTTCATTGACAGCTGCTTCTCCCAGGTTTGTTTGTTTGTTTGTTTGTTTGTTTCCTTTATTAGACATGGGAATTCTCCTACGGTTCAGTCTTTCGACCTCTTTTTTTCTACAGACACCCTCACTGGGGTCTCATTCTGTCTCGTGGCTTTAAATATCTACTTCAAAATCTGTATCTCCAGCCCAGGATTTCATGGTCATATAACCAACTGTCTGTGTGACATCTCTACTGGATGTCTATTAAGATATCTCAAATTTAATGTCTCCAAAGATAAATTAACTCATAATCTCTTCCCAGCCATATCATAAGCATGTTCCTCCCTCAGTCTTCCCAGCTGGGAAGAGGCTGAGACTATCTGCCAGTTGCTCAGGGCCCAAACTGGGGAACCATTCTTGATTCCTTTCTCTCACAACCCACATCCAAGCTTCAATGAGTCCTGTCTGCTAACTTGCAGGACATGTTGATATAAGGATGACCATTTCTTGTTGCTTCCGCCACTCTAGCCCCCAAATCACCATCATCATCTATGGCCCAGATTATTTGCAATAGCCTAATTGGCTTCCCTGCCTTCATCCTTGTCTTTCTCTATATTTGCAGTTCAGTAACCAGAGCGACACTAAAAATCTAAGCCCATGTCACTCATCTGCTCAAAGCCCTCTAGTAGCTCTCCATGTCCCTGGATAAAAGCTGAAGTAAAAGCCCTGCATAGTACTGTGTCCACCTGCCGCCGTCTCACCTGATTCACTACTTCCTTCTTGATCACTCTGCTCTAGGCCCTGCCTCCCTGCAGTAGCAAACACACACAGCAAGCTTCCCCCTCAGAGCCCTTACATTTGCTTTTCCCTCTTCCTTGAACCCTCGTTCCTCACCTCCTTCAGATCTTTGCTTTAGATCTTCTTACCAGAGGACTCTTCCTTGACCACCCTATGAAAACAGCAGTCCCCCTCCATGGCACATTCCGTCTCCCTACCCAACTTCATTTTTTCCCCATAATACCTACTCTTACCTGACACTGTAAATATTTTGTTTTATTATATGTCCTACTCTGGAAGATAGCCCAATGAGAGTAGAGATTGGGGGTGGGGGTACATGTTATTGAAGCGTAATATATTACACATACAGAAAAGTACAAAATACTAAATGAACAGCTTGATGATTGAGAGCAGCTACTTTTGTATCTTTTGTTTAGTGCTCTGTCCCCAGCCCAGGAGATCCTTAAGTACTTCACGAAGGGTTGAACTCAATGTACATGTATTAACATACCTAATATATTGAAAATAAAGTTGCAGACCTACATACAGTGTGATATGTTATAACTAAAAAATCCATACCTATTCTTTTAATCAACTTATGTAAAGTAAAAGTAGGAAGGTATTAAAATACCAGCTTAGAGTGGTGGTTTCCTTTAGAGCTAATAGGGAGAAGGGTAAGAAGGAATAAAAGAAGGCTTAAACTGTCATACTTTACATCTTTTTTAAAAGAAAGATATGGCAAGATATTTACATTTGTTAAAAGAGTATGATGCATAGAAGTTTGTCGTAAGTGCTTCTCTGAAGGTTTAATCTCCTTAACAGCTAAAGTTAGCCTCCTTGCTCTTATCGGGTCTCCCCTCCCGTAAAGCCACCTGCCTGGTTCCCTTCGGTGTCTGAGCCTGTTTGGCCTGTACATCCACTATGCCTAAAGGATTTAGGAGAAGGGAATATAGGCACCCAGTGCTCCCAAGGGTGAGACGCTGATCCAGGCCCAAGAAAGGAGAGAGAGGTCTTGGCACTGTCAAGCTCAAGCAAAGTCATTCTTATTCTCTAGAAATACCATCTGAGGGATCAATTTTTAAAAAGGGAAGAGCAGGGGAACAAAAGGCTTCCTGTAAATAAGAACATAAGTGATTATTTGTAGGAATTGGTGGAAGGAGAGAACTAATTTTTGCTAATAAATGTCAGTGAAAGCCCTATAATTTTGGAAAAACACTTTTTTGGACAAACACATTTTAATGAATAAAGGAACCAAGAAATTTTGACTTGAAGTACAGAGGATATTTTATCATGTTACGACCAGATAAGTATTAGCTGTAATAACTAATGGGGTTTTATTTTACTATGTGCATTAAGAAACTAGCAATTACCCATTGTTCTTGAATTATAATGCTCATTTTCAAAAGTTAAGAGTTGTCACAGGATTTTGGCTTGGAGTTGCTGATAAAGCCCCAAAGAGGAAAATAAAATGTCATGTTACCCTACATTCTAAAGGATGCCACAAGGACTTGGCACACTGTCCCACTGGACTTGCTAGGAGGTGGGATCCTGCCTTGCACAACCTCTCACTCCGGGGCCCCCGTTGACAAGTAATCATGGAACAAGGTCAGGTCCAGAGGAGAGGGGCCTTATGTTCCTGGGATGAGGCCTCTGCATCTCCCCACAGGGCTAGGGGACTCAAGCACCAAGAGAATGACTGGAGCCTTGACCAGTGTGGCTCGGTTGGGTGTTGTCCTGCAAAGCAAAAGGTCACCTGTTCGATTCCCAGTCAGGGCACATGCCTGAATTGCAGGTTCAGTCCCTGGTGGGGGCATGTTTGAGAAGCAGCCAATTGATGTTTCTCTCCCTCTCTTTCTCCCTTCTCTTCACTCTACAAATAAATAAAAATCTTTTTTAAAAAGAGAGAGCCCTGACGGGTGTGGCTCAGTGGGTCAGATGTTGTCCCACAAGCTGAAACATTGCTGGTTTGATTCCCAGTCAGGGCACATGCCTAGGTTGTAGGTCAGGTCCCGGGTTAGGGGTATGCAAGAGACAACTGATATTTCTCTTTCTCTCTTTTTCCTTCCCTTCCTCTCTCTCTAAATATAAATAAAGAAAATCTTTTAAAAATAGAGAATGGCTGGATGAGATATTGTGGACATCTGAAATCAGTGGAGCTCGCTGTCTTCATCCACAGTAAAACCACAGGCCCACTCTGGGCTGCCATCTGGAGTTCTTGGCAGAGCTTGCCGTCTATCCCTGAAGAGTGTATATGCGATGGTAAAGGGGTGGGGAGGGATGGAACACTGGTTCTGAAGGGAGGGGAGTGCTGCTGGAGTAGCCCCTAGCGGCAGAGCGTGGAAGCCCTCTGAGGCTCAGCATTTGTGCCTAGGAAGAAAATGATAGAACAACTCCATCGGTTTTGTTTGCTACCAGAGATCACAAGACAGAATTTCAATTGATCCTGGATATGGCTACCATGTAATTGATCATCTAAACTGGGGTCCTTAAGAATAAGGGGGAATCTAACCAGACGGGAAGCTGGGGCTGTGTTGGAAAACCGGGACAAATGTCTCACCCTGAGCTTGGAGCTCTCGGGAGGAAGGAAGATGATGTGGCTGGAGCCAAAGGGCCGTGTCCCCGTGGTTGCCTAACCAAACTAGGGGATGGCCCACCTGGAGAGGGGTTAAAAACATGGACTGCGTGGGGCGAAAGGGGAAACTCGTCTGCCCTGCTGTGAGTGAACACAGGGGAGTGAGGTGAAACTGAACGTAGTGCCCAGACAGCCGCGCATCTCCCTGTGAGGCGACCGCCCTGTCGGGGCAGGCCACCGACCCTAGGCCAAACAACACTAACCCGTGAGACCCACGCCTTCCTTCTCCTTCCCCCTTGGCCCACCAACGCTCAGAGAAGCGGGCCAGGCGAGTGGGCGTCTAAGAATGACGTATGAGTTTGGACTTTGGAAACGGGCTAGACTAAATTTTAGCACAAATTTGCTTTCTCTAGGGTTAAAGAATAGATCCTATAAGGGGATTTGACAGTGAGGCTTAGGTGAGAAGGCATGTTCATGATGACACCGTATCGGTTGGAAAGGTTTGAACCACCAAACTTAGAATTATTAACAGGAAGAGCTGCAAGGGCCCTTTAAAGAGATGTCAAAGGAAGCCCACTTGCCTCCCCCAGCATTTTACCCCCGGTAGGGAAGACGCACCGCCCGCCACGGGTGGTCGCCACGCGCGAAAAGAACCACCCACCAGTGCCCCAGACGCAGCGCGGCTGCAGACTACGTTCCCCGGAAGCCTTGGCGAGGCGCACGCCCGCTTCCGGCCCGACGTTTTCCGCCGTCGACGCGTGGGGATCGTGAACCAGAACGCGAACCGAGTCCGGCCTGCGCGTCAAGCTCGGTGTTCGCTTTCCCCTGAGCGAGCGCGTCCCCTGCCGGGCGTCGTGCTGCCTGGGCCAGGCTGTCGGGCGGCCACCACCCGCCTCTCGGGGCCTCTTTTCTTACTCTCTGCCTTGTGGCTGGACGGGGCCATCTCCTCGCACGTGACCTGCTGGACAAAATGGGGAGAAGTTGGACACATGAAATTAGGTAAGTAACAACCGTGTGTCGTCACTCTGAAAAAATGTCGCTTTTCTGAGGAAGTGTAAGTTCCTACTCCCTTGGAATGAAGTCCTAAAAACAGACACCGTCTCTCCTTTGTGTCTCCTCCCTCGTGCCGCCTTCCTCGGGACAGGACGCGACCTGTGCGGGCAGGCTGGAGGGAGGATAATGAGGCCTTAAGTGGAGGGTTACAATCCCGGTAATGGTGTTCTAGGTAATTAGGGCCAACTCTTCCAGAGAAAATAACTTACGCTGGATGAGATGTTGGAAAAAAAAAAAAGAAGAAGAACAGCATGCCACAGCGCTAACAAGAGTGAAGAATTAGGGGTCAAACTGAGAAGCAAGACGAGAGACAGTTCATAATCCCAATACTCAAGGTTGCCTTTAACCGAAGGCGTTTGTTGATGGAAAGAGTGAATCTCAGCTGTAAGGTTGGCGGACGTGCAGTGTAGGGGTGCAAATGTAAAACTGCTGAAAGCTAGGAGTCTAAACAATCACCCCACGTTTGAACTGGAACCACAAGTGAAAACACCCTGAAGAAAATGTTGAACTGGAGATGAATGTGTCTCTCAAATTCAACTTGACTTGGAGAAGTAGGGAACCTCAGCCTTCAAAATCTACACCATTGACCTGACTAGTGGTGTGCCCCGATGACTGACAGCAAATGAATATAATCTTTAGCGAAAAGTATTGTCTCCAATATCAAAGTATTCTTTTTTTTTAAGATTTTATTTTTATTTATTTTTAGAGAGAGGGGAAGGGAGGGAGACAGAGAGGGAGAGAAATAGCAATGTATGGTTGCCTCTCACATGGCCCTCACGGGACCTGGCCCGCAACCCAGGCATGTGCCCTGACTGGGAATCGAACCGGGACCGCTTGGTTCCCAGCCCGCGCTCAATCCACTGAGCTACACCAGCGAGGTGATATCAAAGTATACTTACACACACACACACACACCCTTTTTTTTTTAAGGAACTTCCAGCACATTCTCAAAGATAAGCAGGTATACAAAGAGACGTCATTGAAGAGAACATGCAGAAATAACAGACAACAAATACACAAACACTTCAGGTAATTGAATTACCAGAGAAAGAGTATAAAGTAGCAATTATTAGTAATTTTAAAGAGATAACAGACAAGTTTGAAAATATCTGCAAAAACAAGAAAGCTTAAAAATTGACACAGCAGATTTAAAAAAATAACCAAATAGAATTTTCTGTAATGTAAGGGAAATTCTAAAGGCTGTATTTCATACAAAATGATCCCAAATGAATGGTCAGAGACACAAGAAAGAATAAAGCCCAAAGAAAGTGGTAAATGTGGATAAATTAAATGAGTAACTATATAAAACGTTATTTATAAGTCTTTAAACGTACAGAATTAAAACCCAAGACAGTGATACTTCCATTTTTAGCTGTAACAGTAGCTTGTGGTAAACTAACCCTTCTACTGGAAATAGCTTGAAGAATTGGATTTTTCGTGTGTGTATACATACATATATATGTGCATGTATATATTTGAAGGCACTGGAGAGCTGCCAAGACAGCCAGGAACTGAGGATCTGGGATACTAGAGAGAAGGGATGCTCACTGAGTTAAGCCCAACATTCTGGGTGCCTCCTATTCCAAAGGGTCACTTGCCCTACGGACATCATTGTAAAATGACTGAAAACAGAACTAGAAAGCATTAAAAGCAACTAAAGAAAAAAAGATTACCTTCAAAGATTAAACACTGGAAGAATGGTAAAAACAAAACAAAAAATATACCGTCAGTAATATGGTAACTTTGTATGGTAACAGATGGTTATTGGACTTAATTGTGATCACATTGTAAGGTATATAAATGTACATCTGAATATTGTATGTCAACTATAATTTAAAACCCTCAGGTGCCTAACAAGCTAATGGATAGCTTGTTAAATAGAATAAAAAGTTTTAATCAGAAGCTGAGAAAAAACATGTGAGGGACTCCCTCAGCACCCACAGATGCAGCTGGGTTTGAGAGAGCTGCCTTGGAATCGCAGTGGTCATTGGACTCTCCTTGAGGGGTCAGTAACCCAGAGCATAATGAGTGCATATGCCAGCTCTGGGCCCAAAGAAATCCCAGGATTCTACAGCCACAGACACCCTACCTCACCATCCCCAACCTGATCCAGAAGTACCTCGGTAGTTTCTAGAAGGGGATGGGCCTGACCTGCGACACCCCCACCCAGAAATAGCCCCTGTACTTGTAAGGGTTTGAGTAAGTTGCAACGGGGCAGAAGCCTAGAAAGGAAACAACCAGAGGCGGGGAGAAAAAAGAGACATTCATTTGCCTCTTCCTAGTGCGTGACACTCCCAAGAGGTTGCCTGGTCAGTGGCACTTCATGGCCCATGGATCTGATTCAGGGTGGGGGCAACTCTGCTGACCCAAAGACTTAGTAACCATTAGAACAACAGTGGCAAGGCTCCCAAGAAGGTTAGGGCCCCAGGGCCTTTCCATGGGGCAGAATGTTCTCCATATTGGGGAGCTTTATGGACCACCGCCTCCAGGCCCAGCAAAATTCCTCACACCCTCCTCCATCCTCAAGGCCCATACCCTCTGCTACTGAGATCCCTCAAGAGGTCAGTAGGGAACCAGACACCCCGTAGGGCCTGCAAGGAGGTGTCGACTTGTGTGTCCTGCATGCTGATGAGTCATACCTGGAGACCTGGGTGCTGGATTGTGGAAGAGAGGAGTTAAAAAGCTGGAGTTGGAGGAAAAGGGCCAGAGGGAGGGAGGGAGGCCAAGAGGAGAGCAGAAAGGGTTGGGGAGAAGAGGAGGGATGGGAGCCAGAGAAACACCCCCAGAGACCCTTTCCAGTAGCTCAAGGTTGCTCAGTCAAAGGGGATCCTGCGCAGGCTGCAGGAACCTTTCCCTCCACGCACGCCCATTTCCACCTCCAGCCAAGCTGAATCAGCTGCCAGGAAGGACTTCTTTGGCCCGTTTCGACTTTCAGTTTATTTTCTAACTTCACCACACAAACACTTTGGGGGTGAGGAGTGGATGGTGGATGATGAAGGGACCCCACCGCAAACATTGGCCAACACATCTGGATGCCTCTCGTTCCTACAGTACTGTCTGTTACCTCAAGGAGAGATACTGTGTAGGAAAATCCCCTCCCCCAACACCAGGCATTATCTAGGCTCCTCTTGCTGTTATTTCTTTAGTACAAGTTGCTGTTAAGACTAAGGGAATACAAATTTACTTTTTAAATAATCACTAAATTAATAGGAGGTTTGATCATTGTGTAGTAGTAGTGCAGTGGTTTTCAAGTTTGAACACACACGAGAAACTCTTGGAGCACTGGTTAAAACAGATTTCCGGGCCCCAGCCTTCTGTTTTCTGATTCAGCAGGTGTGATCCAGAGCATTTGCAGTTCTAGAAAGTTCTCAAATTAGGCTGACACTGCTGGTACAGGGACCACACTTTGAGAACCTCTGATTTAGGTTTAAAAAAAAAAAACAACTACTTTCAATGGATGGTCCATCTGTTTTGTTTTTCAATCAACACTACTCTAGTTTATTCACACTCTTAGCCAGTTTTTCCAGCTATATCCTTTTCTTAACTTTGTCCAGACATTTCATGGAACATGTAGACCAAAATAGTGACAAGGATGGTAAGAATGAAAACGATATTCAAACTCAAGTTGTATACATTAAGTATGTACACATTTTGTATGTCAATCATACCTTAATAAAGTGGATTTTAAAAAGAATGAAACCTTCATTTTTTTATGAAATTTCAGTAAGTATTTTAACTGTGGAAGCTGAAAAGAAAAGTGTGTGCTGGTGAGGAGTGGTGCTCAGCTGGTCCTGGAGCTCCGATCCCAGCTAGAGTGCCGCAGGAGTGCTGCAAATCAGGTCTCCCGGGGGGCTGCCTGGACCTGGGGGTCTTGCCAGGGTAAGAGTCCGGAGACTTCTAAGAAATCTTAAGTAATCTGGTGCTGTCTGGGCCCGAAAAGCAGCAGAGGGAGGAAGAGGAAAGGCAGCATTGCTGGACTTTCCTAGACCCTGGGAGACTGCTGGGAGCAGGGGTTGTTGGTTGCTGGTGGTGTGCTATGGTTAAATCGTCTCTGAAAGTCAGACTGAATCATCAGATTCTGTTTATTAGGAGCAGGAATTTTAATACATGCCTAAAAAGCCCCTCTTCTGAATTTCTCAGGAGATTGGCAGCACACTAATTCACTTTTCTTTGAGGTAAATATTCAGCCAACTTTTAAATTAGGACTTGTCAGTGTGTTCTTCACTGGTAGGTTGCAGTGAAAATGTTTATGTTCACTTAAACACTTTGTCTCCTCTTCCCCAGAAAAGATCAGTATTTCACGTTTACCTTTATTTTCTACTGATTGCAAAACTATTTCATTCTTGTTGAGCATCTTATTTTCAGGAGTGAATTTTTATAAAGAACTATTGATTTGGATATTTTGAGTATGTCAGCCATCTCCCCCGTGGTACAATGTTTATTGTTCTTAATTAATATCTCGATTTCATTGCTATCAACTTCAACTGGTCTGCCCCACGGTGGAGCATTGTCCATCGAGAAATCTCCAGCACGAAACTTCACAAACCACTTTTGACACGTTCCATCACACAGCACCTTCTCCATACACTGCACAAATCTTTTTTGCATTTCAGTTGCATTTTTACCTTTCTGGAAATAATAAATCATAATATGCCCAAAATGTCCCTTATTCTATCTTCAGTATTAAATGACTACACAAAATTCACCAATTTTGATAAGTTTTTTTTAATGCACACTGACATGACGTCTGTCACAATGCAGTCTTAACAAAATTGTTTCAAGGGAAGTTAAAGACAGACGCGACTAGAGCCATCTTACGGGGGAAATTGAACAAACTTTTTGGCCAACCCAATAGATTAGATTTTTCTCTTTGAATAATTTTTTAATTATTGATTTTAGAGAGAGAGAAGAACATTAATTTGTTCTATTTATTTATGTATTCATTGGTTGCTTTTGTATATGCCCTGACTGGAGCTCAAACCTGCAACATTGGTGTGTTGGGATGATACACTAACCAACAAAGCTACCTGGCCAGGGCTCTTTGCCTTTTTTTTTTTTCATTTGTTAGCATTGTTTTGTTGTCTTCTTGCTTCACATTCGTGTCTTAGTTCAAGGTCCTGTACCTAGTAATAAACATTTATGAACTGAACAAATGGACATTTCCTATGCTCTTCAGCGTGGATTTGTTTTTTCTAGTCTCTACTCCTCGCTTGGAGTGACCTGGGGCAGATTTCTTAAGTCTCTGTACCTCAGTTTCTTCAGCTGTATAATGGGCTTATTAATAGAACCTACCCCCTAGGGCTCTTGTGGATTAACTGAGTTAATATGTTGTACCGTGCCTGGCTCATAGTCACACAACAGGTTTTTTTGCCATTATATTACTTTATCATGATCATCATGTCATCAGAATTTGAAGCAGCTGGCTTGTGGGCACAGCATTGGATCTGGAGTTAGGTGTGACATTAGTTGTGCGATCTTTGGCGTGTCACCTCCCCTCTCTGAGTTTCAATTTGTCTTTAGTGTGGGGGCTACCATAGCCCCCACCTGTTGGGCTGGTGTGAGGATTGAGTTAATGTTTGTAAAACATGTTGTACCATGATGGGCTCTAGTTGGTATTCTTTAAATGGCAAAGAGGCTAGGATTATAGGACCTCTGGCCTGTTGGGATGCTTGCCTTCGGTGGGTCCTGGTAGATAAAGGAGGGCTGCAGTTCGCCTCCTGGCAGAGACAGTGCATGCATGCTGATAGCCACCAGGGGGCGGTGACTAACCACAGATGGAGCCCTGAAGGCTACAGAGCCTGTTCTAGACAAGCTGCCTGTGGGCCTTTCCTTCTCTTTTCCTTCCCTCCTTTGAATGATGCTGGGATTTTACAACATCAAAATGATGAGGTGAGGTACAGAATCTCTGGGCCTCCATCCACAGCTTCTGCACCCAAGGGGAAGAAATCTGGAGCCATGGTAAGCAATGGGAGGTCAGAGTCAGCAATGGTGAGACCCACAAATTGGAGGCGCCCAGCAGCTGCATAAGCAAAGCATTCTTTTTCTACAACTTTTTATTTTAAAAACTACACACCCCTGACAGGTGTGGCTCAGTTGTGCATCATCCCACAAAGCAAAAGGTTGCTGGTTCAATTCCAGGTCAGGGCACATGCCTGGGTTGTGTGTTTGGTCCCTGAGTGATGTGCATAAAAGAGGCAACCAATCAATGTTTCTCTATCACATCAATGCTTTTCTCCCTTCTCTTCTCTCTAAAAAATAAATAAAATCTCTAATTTTTTAAAAGATTTTATTTTATTTTTAGAGAGAGGGGGAGGGAGGGAGAAAGAGGGAGTGAAACATTGATGTGTGAAACATCAATCAGTTGCCTCTCACATGCCTCCAGCTGGGGGCCTGGCCTGCAACCCAGGCATGTGCCCTGACAGGGAATTGAACCCGTGACCTTTTGGTTCACAGGCTGGCTCTCAATCCACTGAGCCACACCTGCCAGGGCTAAATAAAATCTTAAACAACAACAAAAAAACTTGTACAGTCATAGACACCCTTATACCTTTCATCTTGAGTCACCAGTTGTTAGTAGGCTTTGTCAGATTACATTATTTATACACATACTTTTTATTTTTTGGCTGAACCATTTGAGAGTTACTTGTAGGTACTCAGACACTTCATTCCTAAGTTCTTCAGCCTGCATATCCTAAGAGCAAGGACATTCTCCCACACAGCCACAGTGCCTACGAAACTCAACATGATGGTATCTTATATACAGTTTCATATTCAGATTTCCCCAGTTTTCCCAGTTATCCAGTATAACTATAGTTTTGTTTGTGATCCAGCATCCAATCAGTGTTCACCTGATTTTTTCTTTCATGACATTTTTTTTTTAAGATTTTATTTTTATTTATTTTTTAGAGAGAGGGGAAGGGAGGGAGACAGAGAGGGAGAGAAACAGCAATGTATGGTTGCCTCTCACATGGCCCTCACGGGGACCTGGCCTGCAACCTAGGCATGTGCCCTGAGTGGGAATCAAACCGGGACCCTTTGGTTCCCAGCCGGCGCTCAATCCACTGAGCTGCAGCAGCCAGGGCTCTTTCATGAGCATTTTTGAAGAGTCAAGGCAAGTTATCTTGCAGAAGATCCCACGGTCTGAATTTGTCCTCTTTATTCTTTCATGATTAGATAAGTCACTTTTAGTAAAATACTGCAGAGGCCATGTTACCTATTTCCCATTATATCAGGAGGCCCATAGTGTAGGTTTGTACCATACTGGTGACACCCAGGTTTGATCACTGGGCTACATGTGACACTTTCCTGTCCTTTCTCTGCCCACTGAAAAACTGAATTCAATCAAGACACTATAAAAAGCAACCAGCTGAATGCAGGTGTGAGACAGATAGCCCAGTGTCACCAACAATTCTGTGGTATGGGGGCAAGAAGAAGAAAAGACTGTTTTGAATTTAAAAAAGACAAGATATAATAAGCTTATTGTAAAAAGACATCTTTGAGACAATTAGGGGAATTTTAATATGGACTGGGTATTAAGTAATATTAAGAAATTAACTCTTTTTCTGTCTCAGGCTGCCACAGTGATAGGAGCTGCTCCCGTCCGCCCACCTCCATTGGATGGCCCTACAAAACTGCTCCAGCCTCCTGATCAAGAGGAACAAGCAGACCTATAGCACCAAACCCAGTAATCCGAAGGCCCGCAACTCCTTTTGCTACAACAGGCTGATTCACACCGACACAGTTGACTAGAGCCGGTGACCCAAGGGAAAGGTGTGGTGGCCATCATGGAGCAGAAATCTGGCCAGCAAAAGCCAGTGGCCTCCTATGTGTGGACCAGGAACACCCACCCTAAGCAGCATCTGGCACACGATCTGCAACAACGAGGACAGCTGGGATCTGGACATGGCCACTAGCCGCAGGGCCAGGCCATCCTGTGCAGCCAGAAGCCCTCGATGGTGATGAGGAAGGGGGCCCATGCCCACTAAGAGTTCCTCAGCACCTTCCTCCTCACAAAGCAATAAAGGTATCAGCCAACCTGGAAGGAAGGAAGGGAGGGATTACTGGTCATTTCATTGGGATGATTATTATTTTTCAACATTATATTAATACATTATAATATATTCATGCAGTGGGATATTATACAGCAGTGAAAGAATTAAGTAGAGCCTCATAGATCACATTAGATAAATCTCAGAAATAACAGTTGAATAAAAAAGAGCAAATTATAGAATGATGTAATTACTATACCAGTGATGCCGTGATATATATATATTTATTGATATATGTGATGTGACATAAATAATACATTATGATATGTGTTAGATTTTGTTCTTGCATATATATTTTAGATATGTATTTAAAATCTGGAAAATAATACTAGAGATTATTTATGGATATACACATATGATTAACACTATATTCAGTGAGTGATGTTTATGGCAGAAAAGAGTTGGAATAGGGAACATACATAGGAGGCTGCAACTGTAGCTGTTTTATTAGGATAGGTTGTGGTTAAATGAGTGTTCATTATGTTACTATCTTTTCTTTTTTGTGTGTACCTGAGATGATTTCACAAAAATATTTTACATGTAATTTCTTAAAGGAAAAAAGAGCTTTAATTTATTGAGCAACTACTGGATTAAAAAACCGTAATATAGATTATCTACTTTAATCCTCACCTTTTTTCCTTTTTTTGTCTTTTTTCTCATCTCACTTTTTTTTAAGGTTTTCAGTTGTTTTTTTTTTAAGATTTTATTTTTACTTATTTTTTAGAGAGGGGGGAAGGGAGGGAGAAAGAGAGGGAGAGAAACATCAATGTATGGTTGCCTATCACATGGCCCTCACAGGGACCTGGCCCGCAACCCAGGCATGTGCCCTGACTGGGAATCGAACCAGGACCGCTTGGTTCCCAGCCCGCGCTCAATCCACTGAGCTACACCAGTCAGGGTGGTTTTTAGTTATTTTTTAGAGAGAGGGGAAGGGAGGGAGAAAGAGAGGGAGAGAAACATCAATGTGTGAGAGACATCAATCAGTTGCCTCTCGCAAGTCCCCAACTGGGGATCCAGCTGGAAACCCAGGCATGTGCATTGACCCAGAATCAAAATGGTGACCTTTTGATTCATAAGCCGGCATTCAATCCACTGAGCCACACCAGCCAGGGCTCACCTCACTTTCTTTTTTTTTTTAAATACATTGCTAACATTTTTTTAAATTATTTATTTATTTATTTATTTTTAGACAGAAGGGAAGGGAGGGAGAAAGAGAGGGACAGAAACATCAATGTGTGGTTGCCTGTCACGTGGCCCCCACTGGGGACCTGGCCTGCAACCCAGGCATGTGCCCTGACTGGGAATTGAACCGGCGACCCCTTGGTTCGCAGCCCGCACTCAATCCACTGAGCTACACCAGCTGGGGCTCACCTCACTTTTTAATCATATGCTACCACTCTGCCCTTTGTATACTCCACTGCAGTCACACTAACCTCCCTGCTGCCTGTTTAAAAAGCTGGGCACAGTCCTGCCACAGGATCTTTGCACTTGCTATTCTACCCACCTGGAATATTCTTTCCCATGAAGAACATAATTTGCTCACATCCTTCAAATCCTTGCTCAAATATTACCTTTTCAGCAAAGACTTCCTTGACTAGTCTGTCTACCTTACCTTGTTCTACTTTTTCACCAAGGCAGTTGTCAACTTCTGACAGATCACATACGTTACTGACTTCTTATTTTGCTGTCCGTCTCCCCCGGTGGTATGTAAACTCCGTAACAGCAGAGGTTTTTCTCTGCTTTATTCACTGCTATACTCACAACACCTCAAAATTTTATGCATAGCATAGGCACTTAATGCATATTTGTGGAATGAATTAATATTTCCATTACTGTATTACAAATTACCCCCAAATTTAGCAGCTTAAAACAAACTCTTCTCACCCTGGCTGGGCGGCTCAGTTGGTTGGAGCATCATCCCATAAACCAGAAAGTCTTCAGATTTGATTCCCCAGTGAAGGCACATACCTAGGTTGTGTGTTCATTCCCCAGTTGGGGCATGTATGGGAGGCAACCGGTTGATGTTTCTCTCTCACATCGATGTCTTTCTCTCAAATCAATAAACATATCCTCAGGTGATGATTTAAAAAAATATATATATATACACATATAAAATGTTCTCTTTCATAGTTTCAGAGGGTCATGAATTTAGGAGATGCTTAGCTCAGTGTCTCGAGCTCAGGCTCCCCGTGAGGCTGAAGTCGAGCCGTTGGCCTGAGCTGTTGCCATCTCGAGGCTGGGCTGGGGCTGCAGAACCCACTTCCAAGCTCACAAATATGGTTGTCGGTGAAAGAATGATGGGGGTGGTAGGGCAGAAAAGAGTATTGGGGGGGTAAAGGCGACAACTGTAATTGAACAACAATAAAAAAAACAGAAAAGAAAAGAAGGAAGGAAGGAGGGAAGGGAAGGGAAAAAGAAAAGATCTGCACTGGCTGTTGGCCAGGAGCCTCAGTCCTAGTCACATGGGCCTCTCTTCACAGGGCTGCTCACAGCAGCTGGCTTCCCCCAAAGTGGTCACACACACAGAGGAAAAAAACCCAAAAGCACTCAAGACAAAAGCGACACTCTTTTCTTACCTAATCACAAAAATGGCACACCTTCTGTGGCAGATAGAATAACGATGGCCCCTCAAAGATGTTCATGTCATAATCCCTAGGCTGTGAGTATGATACCTCACATGGCAAAGGGATTTGGAGATGTGATTAAATTAAGGATTTTGAAATGATGGAGATTGTCTTGGATTGTCCACATGGGCCAAATTTAATCATAAACGTCCTTATAAGGGAAAGAAGAAGGAAGGCTATTCAGTGACCAAAAAAAGGGGAGGCGACAACGGAAGCAGGTTGGAGTGATGCACTTGGAGGATGGAAGAAGGGGCCAGGAGCTGAGGGATGCAGGTGGTCTCCACAGTCTGAGGAAGACATCGCAGCGTCCTCCCCTGGAGTCTCCTGAAGGAATGCAGCCCTGTCAACACCTTGATTTTGGCCCAGTAAGACCCATTTAGATGTCTGACCTCCAGAACTGCAAGATACTAGATTCGTGCTGTTTTAAGCCACTAAGTTTGTGATGATTTGTTACAGCAGGTATAGGAAATGGTTACGCCATCACTTCTGCCATATGTTATATTGGGGAAAAGTGAATCAACCCATATTCACAGGGTGTGAATACCAGGCTGCACAGTTATTGGGAAGCACTTCAGAGGCTGCCTACCACAATTAATAAGTTATTAACTCCACTTGATAGATAAACAGACTCAGAGGAATGAAGTAACTCACTTGCGGTCATATAGCTAATAATAATAATGGTGGAATCAGTTCCATCTGACAGAATAAATTCCAAACTCTCTTGACAAATAGCTACAACGTCCTATCTGATCTGGGGCCTGCCTCTCTATAATCCCAAACACCAAGCTTTTTCCCATCTCAGGGTATTTATACCATCCCCAAATCACTCTGTTTGGGCTGGCTCCTTCTCACCTGGCAGGTCTCAGTTCAAGTACAAATATTTCCTGATAACACAATGACTTTTACCTCTTTATCCCATTTTAGTTTTTATATTTTATTTATCGTTCCTTTAGGGTCCACCCATTTCCACTGTTCCCACCCCTCACTCATGAGGACAGGAGTTTTGCCTGCTTTGTTCATTGCTGTATCACCACTACTGGCACATAGTAGGTGCGCAGCATTTGCTGAATGAATGAATGAATTCACAGGGAGGTAAAATAGTTGAAAACAATCTCTTTAATTCCCTGCTCTGGGCGTCTTGAAATAAGAGATCTTACTTGGCAGAGCTTATGAAGATTAAAAGAAAGAAAGAGAAGTCACAAGGCCTAGAGCCATGGATATATTTTTAAAGAAATGAGAGTTTCGATTCTCCCACCATGGCTAGACTGGGCCTGGGGGTATTCACAGGGCTCTGCACGCTTAGAGAGCCCTTTGTCTCCAGAGAAGGAAGAACACGAGCAGGAAGGGTGAGCAATCCACCAGCACCTGTACTTGAATAATAAGTAATCCTCTTTTCCCAGGCTGGTTCTGCTGGTCCGCACGCCCTTTCCTGCGGGCAGCACCTTTTCTACTTAGCCAGGAACTAGAGCCCTCTGCAGACTGCAGGTCAACCGTGTACTGAATGAGGGTGTATTAGGCAGAGAGAGCAAGACTTGATTAGGGAGTCTGGGTTCTTGTGATGTTGGACAAGGAGCCTGTTTTCTCAGCCTCCCTCTTTTTTTGTGTGGGAAGGCAGGAACTTGAGTGCAGAGAGTTGAGTGAATCATCTCAATTCACAGCCCACTCTAATAGTTGGTTTGTTCAAGGTCCCTCTCTAGTTTTATTAGTTCATTCACTCATTTATTTCTTTGTAGCCCTGCCCTCCACTCCCATTACTCCCTCCCCCACTCTGTTTAATAAATACCTTTGAGTTTGTGTGTAGCTTTGTCAAATATGTAGTGTTGTTTCATGTGAATGTGATTTCACTTTTTAATTAAAGCGTACCCTGCTCTACAGATCACATTCTGTTTCTTGCTGTGGTAGTCAGCCTCTCAGATGGCCCCCAGTAGACCTCCCGGTATTCACACCTTTGAGCAGTCCCTTCACGCCCTGAACAGAGCTGACCCTACCCAACAAATAAGGTATTGCAAGGATAACAGTGTGCAGTTTCCGTGGCTGGGTGATAAAAGACATTGCAAACTCCCCTCACTCTCTCTTGGATCACCCACTCTGGGGGAAGTCAGCTGCCAAGTTGTGAATGAAACTGAGTAAATGACCCACAAGTCCGCTGCCTGCTGCCACGAAAGCCACACTCATGAGACAGGTTCTGGTTGAGAAGGAAAGGGGATTATTCGGGAGTCCACAACCTGACAAGACGGCAGGCTCATGCCTCCGAAACCACCTTAGCATCTCAGGGGTCCCGGCCAGGTTATATAAAGGGACCGTGGGAAGCACTGCAGTTTCTCAGCTTCGCTCTTGGATGGTTTCACTGTTATTTCCTGTGAGTGTGTCATCATGTAGTTCCATTGCTCTGTCCACAGTTTTACTGCTGAGGTTCAGGAGCAGGCAGCACACTGCTGGTTCTGACATAAATTGCTGACACTTGTCCACTTCTTGTGGTCAGGGTCATTCCTTAGTCAAGCAGGAACTGCAACTGCTGAAACGTACTCAAGAAAATACTTAATGCATGATTAGATCAAGGAAAGGTGTTGAAATGTTCTCTAGATGCAGACAAGTACAGTCCATTCCTATAAGGCAAGTGCTGGTCCGTGTGCATTCTCCTGGTATAGTCATCCTGGCTTTACGTTTGGAGGTCAGCAAATCTCCTGGAGCTGGGATGCCTCAAGGTCAGGGTCTGTGTCTTTTTAAGTTTGTTCCTAGAATTCTTACACAAACATCCTGTTTATATCTACAAGCTACCTATTAGTCAGAGTCGGCACTTACAGAAACAACGTCAAAAGAATGGTGGGGT
This sequence comes from Micronycteris hirsuta, assembly GCA_004026765.1. Classification (NCBI taxonomy): domain Eukaryota; kingdom Metazoa; phylum Chordata; class Mammalia; order Chiroptera; family Phyllostomidae; genus Micronycteris; species Micronycteris hirsuta. The sequence continues at coordinate 88,810 of PVJI01005482.1, forward strand.
GGGTTACAGCTCCCCACTGTTACCATGAGGGCACTGAAGCAGCCCTAAGGAGAGGTCTGGGAGGGACAGAGGCCTGCTACCAACAGTCAGCACCAAGTTGCCAGCCATGTAAGTGAACCATCTTGTTTTTTTTTTTAATTTTTAATTTTTTAACTTACTGATTTTACAGAGGGAAAAAGTGGGTAGAGACAGACAGACACATTAATTTTGTTGTTTCATTTATTTATGCATTTATACATTCACTGGTTGATTCTCGTATGTGCTCTGACTGGGGCTTGAACCTACCACCTTGGCTATAGGGACAATGCGCTACCCAACTGAGCTACCCGGCCAAGGCTGTGAGTGAGATGAACCATCTTGAATGATTCTCCTGCCCCAGTCAAGCCTTCAGATAATTGCAGCCCCAGTGACGTCTTAACTGCAACCTCATGACAGATTTCAAACGAGAACCACTCAGTCAAGCCATTCCCAAATTTCTGACCCCCGGAAACTATGTGAGATAATGAATGTTCATCTTTGTTTTAAGTCATTAACTTTTGGGGTAATTTGTTACACAGCAGCAGATAACTGATACTTTTTCTTTTAGCTGTATAGTTGGTAGATCTATCCAAGTTTATTTGCATTTGTCTAGTTCAAGAGTCAGCAAAGTTTCACTGTAAAAAGCTAGATAGGACCTGGCTGGTGTAGGTCAGTGGATTGAACGCGGGCTGGGAACCAAAGGGTCCCGGTTCGATTCCCAGTCGGGGCACATGCCTGGGTTGCGGGCCAGGTCCCCAGTGAGGGCCATGTGAGAGGCAACCATACATTGATGTTTCTCTCCCTCTCTGTCTCCCTCCCTTCGCTCTCTCTAAAAATAAGTAAAATCTTAAAAAAAAAAAAAAAAGCTAGATTATATATATTTTTTAAACATTATTTTTTTAAGATTTTATTTATTTTTTTTTAGAGAGAGGGGAAGGGAGGGAGAAAGAGAGGAAGAGAAACAACAATGTATGGTTGCCTCTCACATGGCCCTCACTGGGGACCTGGCCCGCAACCCAGGCATGTGCCCTGGCTGGGAATCGAACCAGGATCGTTGGGTTCCCAGCCCGCGTTCAATCCACTGAGCTACACCAGCCAGGGCTATATTTTATTTTTTTAAAGATTTTATTTATTTATTTTTAGAGAGGATGAAAAGGAGGGAGGAAGAGAGGAAGACAAAAACATTGATGTGTGAGAGAAACATGAATCAGCTGCCTCTCGCATGCCCCCAACCAGGGACCTGGCCCACAACCCAGACAAGTGCCCTGACAGGGAATCAAACTGGTGACCTTTCAGTTCACAGACTGGTGCTTGATCCACTGAGCCACGCCAGCCAGGGCTAGATACTAAATACTTCAGGTTTTACAGGGGTATGGTCTCTGTTGCAACAACTGAACTTTGCTGTTGTGGGACAGAAGTAGACATAGACAATACATAAATGAATGAGCACGGCTATGTTGTAATAAAACTTTGTGGATGCTGATATTTGAATTTCATATAATTTTCATGTGTCACAAAATGTTCTTTTGCTTCTTTTCCCAACCATTTAAAAATGTAAAAATCATTCTCAATTCAAAAACTAAGTTGTGCCCTGGCTGGTGTGGCTGAGTGGATTGAGTGCTGGCCTGCGAACTGAAAAGGCGTGGGTTTGGTCTCTGGTCAGGGCGCATGCCTGGGTTGCAGGCCAGGTCCCCAGTTGGGGGTGTGCAAGAGGCACTCTTTCTGTAACATATCAATGTTTCTCTCCCTCTTTTTCTCCTTCCCTTCTCCTCTCTCTAAAAATAAATAAATAAAATCTTAAAAAAAAAAGAGCTAACCTGCACCAAAGCTGGCAACAAGTCAAATTTGGCCCACAGGTTTTTTGGCCCCTGATCTATTTCACTGTTTTGAACTCCTATATAATTATTCCATAATGTGCTTTCATGTTTTATGTATTTATTCCCCCAGTGAGGGGCATTCAGTTTATCTCCTACTCCCAGCTACCACAAACAACAGCTGCAGCGGACCCCCTCGGCTGTGTGGGAAGGTCCCTGGGACATTTGCGCAGGAACGGAGTTGCTGGGTCTCAGGATATTAGTGTGCACTCAGCAGTGGGGCACGAGAGCCCCATTTCCTCCTTACCCTGCCAACACTTGGCATCATCCAGCTTCCTAATTTTGCCAGTCTGTGAGTGGTGGCTCCTTTTTGTTCTGGCTAGCATTTTTCTGATAACTAATGCATTTGAACGTCTCTTTGCATACTGACGTATATTTAAGTTTTCTCTCTCAATTGCCTATTCATCTTCTTCACCTATTTTTCTATTAGATGTTTTTGACTTTTTCTTATTGGGGATACTTCCTCTTCCTGGGCCTCAGTTTCCCCATGTGCATCACAGTTGCCTACAGAACTTTTCTTGAGATGCCATCCCTGTTTCTGAAATCCCTACAGCTGTGTTTCAATAATGGGAAGTTGGCCAGCAGTGGGTTTTTTACCTATATTACCTCATTTTAGAAATCCTGGTTTTACTTGGGCATTATAACTGAGCCTTCTGGGTTCAGGGAAGCGGATTACCAGTCCAGGGCCACTATCGGAGGTCATGGGATTGAGCAGATGTCCAAGCTGGGTTCTCTTAGGAAGAGCTTGACCTACAAATCAGAAAAAGACAGAAAACAACACTCCACCTGGGTCAAATTGGAAACGATATGTCTAAACGAGAAGTCAAGTAAGGCACTGGAGAGAATGGGGCCTTCTCTTCCTAGCTGGTGGAAGTGTTAGTCCTAAACGTGTTTGAAGGGCAGTTTGGCAATTATGTGCCAAATGCCTTTAGCACCTGCATACTTTTTGACACAGCAAAATCCCTAGAAATTTGTCCTGAAGTGGTCAAAGGCAAGGAGAAAAGTGTTTGGGGGGGAGGTGGAAATCACACCAAAATATCCGCCTGCAGAGATGGAATATGACGATATATATGTGTCTTAAGGGAAATGTTCTGTAGAAGGATTTCTAATGCTATAGAAAAATGTTACAATGCAGGTAACATGCCCATGCTATAAAATAGTGGTTTCAGAATGATCTCATGTTTGTAAGGAAAAATATTTGAATTAAAAACACAGGGAAAATGTACTGAGTGCTGAATATGTGCCATGCATTCTTTTTTGTGCTTTACAGCCTCATTTAATTGTCACACAATTCTATGAGTAGGTGCTATTATAATTCTCATTTTACAGGTGAAGAAACCAAGGTCAGAGGGGTGAAATGAGCTGCTCAAGGCCACAGATGGTAAGTGATAGAGCTGGGATTTGAACCCAGGCAACTGGCTCCAGTGCCACCCCAAAATATTCCCCATGGTCAACTCCATGTTTATGCCTAAGGAGTGAGACTGAGAGTGGCTCTTATTTCCTTTATCTGTATTTTCTGATTTTTCTACAATTAATTAATTTTTATTTATTTAATTTAATTTAACTTTTAAAGGGGAAGGGAGGGAAATAGAGAGGGAAAAAAACATTGATGTGAGAGAAGACCATCGATCAGTTGCCTCTTGTATGTGACCTGACCAGGGACTGAACCCGCAACCTAGGCACTTGCTCTGACTGGGAATTGAACCCATGTCATTTCGGCTTATGGAACGACACTCCAACCAACTGAGCCACACTGACTAGGGCAACAATTAATTATTTTTAAAGAACATCATTGACCCCAGCCCCATTGTAGTAGTTGTTGCCTTTGGAAATACAATATGACGGTGGGAAGAAGCTGTGGACAGGGCTGCTTGGTGGGCAGAAGAGTCAGGAATGAGATGTAGCTTTGCTCACTTCACCCCCTGGCACAAGCCTAAGCCCTCTCTCTCTTCATTCTCAAGTATACTAAGGAAATCAAAGGTCGGATATTAGCTGTTTGATTTTAGACTTCCTCACCCTTTCTGAACCCTTTTCCAGATATGTCCTGTGAACTGAATTTCTGGAGAAACCTCCCCGTCCTTCTCTTACCACCCCTCCCATTTCCCGTGACCCTGAGTGAGGCATAGGGAGTGAAAGCCTTGCTCAGTGGTGCTGGGAAGGAAAGGAGGAAGGAGCAGGGTAGCGGGGAAGCTGGCACTGGCAAAGGAGTGGGGAGTGGTAGAGGAGCCGCAGGAAGGCACAGGTCCAGGGAGGTGTTCTCTCCTGTCTTTCCTCCCGCCCCAGGGCTTTGAGGAGTGATTACCTAATCTTCTGTTGCAACTCTGGGAAGGTCTGTGCTGTGGTGAGCACTGGGCAGGAAATCCAAAGACAGGGGTTTAGCTCCCGCCTCACAACCAGTTACCTGTGCCCTAGAGCAAGTCAGTCTGTTCTCAGAACCTTGGCTGTCTCAGATGTTTAGGATGAATGTCTGGCTGGTTGTGGGGCAGCATGAGCAAAGGTGCTTTGTGAAAAGCTAAACAACTATGTGTTATGTCAGTATACTACAGTACACCTCCTATTGTTCCTTTTTAACAGCTTTTTTGACATGCAATTCATGTACCACACAATTCACCCATTTAAAATATCCTCTTCAGCAAATTTTAGTATATAAGAGGTGTACAACTATCACCATAACTTTAGAACATTTTCATCACATCCCGAGAAATCCCAAGTAACCCCATACCCTTTATCTATTGCTGTCACTGACCTCCCTGTGCCCAGTCCTCTCAGCTGCTCAGCCCTAGGCAGCAACTCCTCTGCTTTCTGTCCCTATAGACTTGCTTATTCTGAACATTTTGTATCAATGGAATCATACAATATGCCGTCTTTTGTCTGGCTTCCTTCACCAAGCATAGCGTGTTTAAGTCTTTTTTTTTTTTTTTTCAAGATTTTATGTATTTTTAGACAGAGGGGAAGGAAGGGAGAAAGAGAGAGAGAGAAATATCAATGTGTGGTTGCCTCTCATGTGGCCCCCACTGAGGACCTGGCCTGCAACCCAGGCATGTGCCCTGACCGGGAATCGAACTGGTGACCCCTTGGTTCCCAGCCCACGCTCAATCCACTGAGCTACACCAGCCAGGGCAGTGTGTTTGAGTCTTATCCATGCTACAGCATATGTAATATTTTCATCCCTTTTTAATAGCTGAACAATATTCCATTGAATGGATATACTATATCCATTCATTCATCAGTTGATAGGCGTTTGTGTTTGTCTTCTACTTTTGGGCTATTATGAGTACTGCAGATATAAACTTTGACCTGCACATTTTGTTTGGACATATATTTTCATTTCTTTTGGATATATACTTAGGAGTGGAATTGCTTGGTCAAATAGTAATTATGTTTAACATTTTGAGTTAATACCTGCTTTTATACAGTCCAGGAGAAAGGAATGGTTTTTATGTGTTTAAGTGTTTGGGGAAAAAATCAAAAGAAGAATAATATTTTGTGTCCTGGCCAGGTAGCTTAGTTGATTAGCGAGTCATCCCAATACACTGAAGTTGTGGGTCCAGTCCCGGGTCAGGGTACCTACAAGAAGCAACCAGTGAATGCATAAATAAGTGGAACAACAAGTTGGTGTTCCTTTCTCTCTCTCAAATCAGTAAAAACAAAAAGAATATTTTGTAACGTGAAAATTACATAAAAGTCATATTTTAGTGTACACAAATAAAGTTTCATTGGACAGCTGCATTCATTTTTTTATGTATTGTCTATGGTACTTTTGCATCACAGTGGCAGACTTGAATAGTTGGGACAGAGACCATAAGGTCTTGCAAAGCCAAAAATACTTACTATCTGTCCTTTTAAGAAAATGTTTGTCACCCCGACTGGTGTGGCTCAGTTGGTTGGACATCATCCCACAAAGTGAAAGGTGGCTGGTTCAATTCCTGCATGGTCAGGGCACATGCCTGGGTTGCGGGTTTGGTCCCGGGTTGTGATGTGTATGAGAGGCAACTGATCAATGTTTCTCTTCCTAACTTTCTTCCTTCCTTTCCCTCTAAAAATAAATAAATAAAATATTTGTTTTAAAAAGAAAGAGCTCTGGCAGGTGTGGCTCAGTTGATTGAGCATCAGCCTGCAAACCAAAAGGTTGCCAGTTTGATTCTTGGCCAGGTAACATGCCTGGGTTGCAGGCCAGATCCCAGGCTGGGGGGTGTGTAAGAGGAAGCCAATCTATGTTTAATCTTGCACATTGATGTTTCCCTCCCTCTCTTTTTTCCCTTCCTTCCGCTGTCTCTAAAAATAAGTAAATAGCCCTGGCTGGTGTAGCTCAGTGGACTGAGCGTGGGCTGTGAACCAAAGGGTCGCTGGTTAAATTCCCAGTCAGGGCACATGCCTGGGTTGTGGGCCAGGTCCTCCCAGTGGGGTGCATGTGAGAGGCAACCACACATTGATGTTTCTCTCCCTCTCTTTCTCCTTCTCTTCTCCTCTCTCTAAAAATAAATAAAATCTTTTTTAAAAAATTTAATTTAAAAAATCTTTTTTAAGAAAAGAAAACATTTGCCAACCCCTGAACTATGTCTTGGCATTGTTATTAGTAATTTTTGTTTGGTGGGGGCAGCTTGGGTATGCACACCTCTGAATTTGATGGGAGCAGGACTCAGGTCACCAGCCCTTTCTGCCAGGTCCTGGCCTGGCAGCATAAAGGAACGAGAGCTCCCTTCTGGCCCCATTTGCTGGGTGGAGAAACTGAGTCCTGCAGGAGGTTTCAAGCTCATGCAAGCTGAGGAGGAGGTGATGTCCTAGCTTTCCTCTGCTCCTGGGCAGCCCCCTCTCCCCACTTCATGTCCCCTGCCCCCAGCTAAGAAGACCTGGCCGTGAATAATTCATGGCTGGCTTTTTTGGAGCACTCCATCTTGTCAGAGCACTTTGAGCATCATTAATTAGTCAGTACCTGGCTCCAGCTGTCGCCTAATAAAACTAAAACAGAAGTGGCTCTGATGTTTCTGCCTCTAAAACTGGAAGCTTCCACCTTCATTCCAAGGCTTTGTGCCCATAGATTTCTTCTCTCTGCCCATCGCCCCATCAACCCCATCACCTCTCAGAGG